>PVJS01023374.1:0-29660 GCA_004027185.1 Glis glis | reverse complement strand
ACATGGGTATGCATATATTACTGTTGTTTTCTAGTTTCAATCCCTTTGGTATGATACCCAGTAGTGGAATAGCCGGATCATATGGTAGATCCATTCCCAGTTTTCTGAGGAATCTCCACACTGATCTCCACAGTGGTTGAACTAGTTTGCAATCCCACCAACAGTGTAGAAGAGTCCCAATTTCCCCGCATCCTCGCCAGCATTTGTTGTTGTTTGACTTCTTAATGCTTGCCATTCTAATTGGGGTCAGATGAAATCTTAGAGTAGTTTTTATTTGCATCTCCCTGATTGCTAATGATATTGGACATTTTTTCATGTACCTATTGGCCATTTGTATCTCTTCTTTCGTGAAGTGTCTATTCATTATTTCTTAATCTTTAAGATATTTTCCTTGATACTTATGTCAATTGGTCAAACTATCTTCTTTTTTTCTTTTTGGTTCATTATTAGTTGATTCATTTCATTCATTAAAACCTATTTAACTTCAACATTTATGTGAATGAACCTATAACACCCTAAAAACTCAATTACTTGATATTCTCTGTTCCATCAACCTTTACTCCAACTCTTTTTCAAATTTGTATTCCATGACTCATACTGTAGGTTGGAAATGATAAAACTATCAATTTAAAAAGTTGCCAGCTATCAGAAATTTGAGATAATTTTGTAAAATATATAACTTGTCCCCAAATCTCTGTTTCATTGTCCTTCTGTCTTTCTTCCCCAAGACACCTCAATCCTGGGTCATTATTGTCCCTTTCCTCTCACACTTGGTGTCTGGGGGAAACCCTGCTGAGGCAGATTGTTGCTACTTTATGTTCTTGGTTTCCATGAATTGTTGTGATAGTGCTGCCTACAGCAGTTCTTAGTCATCACTTTCCTTGTCTTCATCTTGACTATTTCAAACCTTCTCCACTCTGTTCCATGTTCCTACCTCCCACACCATCCTTCACACTCATCACACTACCTGTCCACCTACTTTATAAAGGAAACAAAGCCAACAGATGGGAAAATTCCTCATTTTCTGACATGGTATTTAAAAATTTTGCTGCACTTACATCTTCTTGTTTCCATCCTATCACATTCATTTAAAATACCCTGCTACTTACTTAGGAATAGTTTCTCTGCTTGTGTTTTGTATACCATCACTGTCTTCAATGATGTTCCTTCACTGACTATTTTGTGTGTGCTACTTTTTTGTAGGTCCTATTTCAAGCAATATTCAAACATAAACTAACATTGCACATTTAGCAAGCACATACTCTAGTCCAGGTATTATGCAAACCACTGTGAATTTAATGATTAACAAGATATTCACTGCCACTGCCTTCATGAAGTTTATAATCTATTAAACAAGAGAATAATCAAAGAGACTATGTCCCCTATTCATCAAATATTTTTACATTGCCATTTGTCTTTTAATTTTGATCGCATTTTTGTCATGCAAAAATCTATTTAATTTTTTATTCTATTTTTACATAGTCAACGTTTTTACTCTTTAATTGCATGTAGATTTTGAAACACAGACTTTCCAAAATCCAGGTTATAGAGAAATCCCCTAAATTCTCTTCTAGTACTTCTATGGTTTCTTTTTTCACAATTGCATTTTTTGATAATTTTGAATTTATTCTTTTGTATGGTTGAGGTATGGACCTAATTTTTTTCTTTCCCTGAATGACTATCCAATTGACACAGCACCATTTATTAAAGGTCTATCTTCATACCTCAATTATTTTAATTTGGTGAATTATAATTTTATATCATATAAAACGATAGAGTATCATTGGGGTACAGAGTGTCAGAAAAATACGTGCACACAACTCTTGGTGCTCTCCCCATTGGTTCCCCCCTCATTCTTCCCCCACATGTCTTTGAGATTGGAATTGGTAATTTTGTATACATTCATACCATTATTTCAACTGTTGAATTCTTTTTTACTTCATACCCCCTACCTCCCATCTCTAATACCCCTCAGTCACTACCCTGGAGTCTCTGCTCATCTATCTGATGTTTCCCTAATTTCCAAATTATCTCTTTAGCTTCCACATATAAGAGAGAACATACATCTACTCGTTTTTTTTGAGACTGCCTATACTCACTTAGTATAATATTCTCAAGTTCCATCCATTTTCCTGCAAATGGTGTGATTTTGTTCTTCTTTATGGCTGACTAAAATTCCATTGTGTGTGTATATACCAAATTTTTGTGATCCATTATTCCATTGACAGATACCTAGGCTGGTTTCATAATTTGGGTATTATAAATTGTGCTCCTATGAACATGGATATGCAAGTACCAAAATATTATGGTTTAATTTCCTTTGGGAAGATGCTCAGGAGTACTACCACTGGGTCATATGGTAATTCCATTAAAAATCTTCTGAGAAACCTCCACACTGATTTTTGTGGTGGCGGTACTAGTTTACAGTTCCACCGACAGTGTAACAGGGTTCCTATTTCCCCACATCTTCACCAGCATTTATTATTTGTGTTCTTGATGATTGCCATCCTAACTGGAGTTGGATGGAATCTCAGTGCAGTTTTAATTTTCATTTCCCTGATTGCTAAAGATGTTGAGCATTTTTTTATGTATTTGTTGTTCTTTTGTATTTCTTCTTCTGAAGAGTCTGTTCAGTTCAGTTGCCCATTTTTTGATTGGGTTATTTGTTGTTGTTGTTTTCTTTTTTTTTAGTGTTAAGATTTTTAAGTTAGCTCGGGGATTGAACCCAGGGGCGTTCTACCTCTGGCCCTATTTTTTATACTTTATTTTGAAACTGGGTCTCACAAAGTTGCGGAGGGCCTCACTAAGTAGCTGAGGCTGGCCGCGAACCCGGATCCTCCAGTCTCCGCCTCCCAAGTACTGGGATTACAAGCGTGCACCACCATGCCCGGCCTCTGTAGATTCTTTTTTGTGTATGTGTGTGTGGTACTAGGGATTGAACCCAGGGGCATTCTACCTCTGAGCTACACCCCCAGCCCTATTTTTTTATTTATTTTGAAACAGGGTCTCACTAAGTTGCGGAGGGCCTCACTAAGTAGCTGAGGCTGACCGCGAACCTGGATCCTCTGGTCTCAGCCTCCCAAGTACTGGGATTACAAGCATGCGCTACCACGCCCAGCTTTCTCTATAGATTCTTGATGGTTTTCTTTGCTGTGCAGAAGCTTTTTAATTTAATGCTATCCCATTCATTAGTTCTTGTTTTAATTTCCTGAACTTCCAGGGTCTTATTGAGGAAGTTTCTACCTGTACCTATCTGTTGGAGTGTTGGTCCTATATCCTCTTCTAGCAGTTTCAAAGTTTCTGGTCTAATTTCTAGGTCTTTGAACTATCTTGAGTTGACTTTTGTGCAGGGTGAGAAGTTAGGGTTTAATTCCATTTTTCTACATATGAATAGCCAGTTTTCCCAACATCATTTATTGAAAAGGCTGTCCTTTCTCCAGTGTATGTCTTTTGATGTCTTTGGCACCTGATCAAAGATCAACTTGTTGTAGATATGGGGCTTTATTTCTGAGTCTTCTATTTTGTTGCACTGGTCTATGTGTCTATGTCTGTTTTTGTGCCAATACCATGCTATTTTTAATACTATCACTTTATAGTATAATTTGGAGTCAGTTATTGTGATGCTTCCTGTATGGTTCTTATTGCTGAGAATTGCTTTGGCTATTCTGGGTCTTTTGTTTTTCCATATGAATTTTATAACTGATTTCTCTAGGTCTGTGAAAAATGACAATGGTATTTTGATAGAGATTGCATTGAATGTGTAGATCGTTTTTGGTAGGATGGCCATTTTGATTATATTTATTCTGCCTATCCAAGAGCATGGCAAGTCTTTCTATCTCTTAAAATCTTGTTCAATTGCTTTCTTTAGTGATTTGTAATTTTCATTGTAGAGGCCTTTTGCCTTCTTGGTTAAATTTATTCCTAAGAATTTTATCCTTTTTGAGATTATTGAATTGTTTTCTGTATTTCTTTTTCAGTGAATTTGTGATTGGTGTGAAGGAATGCTAATGATTTCTGTAGGTAGATTTTTATATCTTGCTACAACACACCTGTAATTTTGATATCATGTTTCTCAGACAAGAATTTCCCCTGTCATTTAATCTATTACTAGAATATCTATTGTATTCCATTGGTCAATATGTATATTTGTCACCAGTTCCAAGCTATTTAATTAGAGAGGCTCTATAGCTTCTTTTAATATGTGAGCACTCAGGTGTGTCTTCTTATAAGGAAACTAATCCTATGAAATCAGGGCTTTATGATCTGTTTTAAGCTTAATTATTTCAATAAAGACCCTATCTCTAAATACAGCCACACTGGCAATGAGGACTCCAGTGTATGAATTTAGGGTGGGGGACACAAACACATGGTCCATAACATTCTGCTCCTGACCTTTCAAAATTCACATCCTCATCGAAGACAAAATATATTCATTCTATCTCACCAGTTCCAAAATTCTTAACTCATTCCAGCAACAACTTTAAGGTCTAAAGTCCAAAGTCTCATCTAAATATCAACTAAATCACATATGGTTAAGACTCTAGGTGCAATTTATCTTGAGAAAAAAATCTTTTCCAACTGTGAACCTATGAAATCATACAAGTTATGTGTTTCAAATGTGAGAATATCAATGCCAATCTCAATATCATGAATGGGGAAAGGGAGGGAGTGGGGAGACAGCCAGGGGGAAACTCACCAAGCGCTGTGTGTGTGTCACTATCACTCTGAATTACATTATGATGTGAGACTACAATGCACCAATAAAGATATGTATAAAAATATAGTAGTATAATAGGTAGAGGACAAACATTCTCATTACAAAATGAAGAAATAACAAAGAAGGAAATGGTGATGGGTCCAAACATGTCCAAAACTTAGCAAGGTAAATTCTACTAGATTGTAAAGCTTGAAAATAACCCTTTTTTATTTCAATATTCTGGACTCGGAGACTACTGGGGTGGTAACTTCACTGTCATGGCTCTGTGGAGTAGCCTCAGTCCTTTGGCAAGGAGAAGCACCCCTGCCCACATGGCTACCTATGTTGCCCTGACCTCTGAGACTGGGAGAAAACAGTCCCGCCCCAGGCCTGTGATGGGAGTGTCAGCCCTAATGATACTGGAATCATCTTTAGGGTAATTATTCCCTTTGCTTAAAAAATGGAAGCCTTCATAGCCAAGTAGCTAGCTGGACCCATCTGGTACAATCAGGGAGTCTGAGAGCATTCCTTCATTCAGCCTCAATTGTTCTTTCCCCTGCAATTCAAACTGGCAGGGTCTCTGCTGGTATAATCTCATATCTATTCCTGGCTTCTTCTGAGATGGCAGCTTAAGTCCACAAGTTGCACCCATGATCTCTTTATCAAATGATTGTTCAGTCATACCCCTAGCATACTTTCCAGAACAAGCTTCCTTGGTTTTTACATTATGAATAGGCTAGGATGTTCCAAATCTAGTATTGTTAAGTTTTGCTTAACAATGCCTTCTTCTATTCACCTCTCATCCCTCCCATCTTACTATAAACAGTCAGGAGGAATCAAGTTGATCCTTCAACACTTTTCTCAGAAATCTCAGCTAAACATCACCTTTTATTGCTTGCAGGTTCTACCTTTCACTATATACTAGAGCACAGTTCAGCCAAGTTCTTTGCCACTTCATAACACAGATTGCCTTTTTCCAGTTTCCAATGACCTGTGCTTTATTTCTACCTGAGACCTCACCAGAATCATCTTTAATATCCACATCTTTACTATACCTGTTCATGATTACAAATATATTTCCTAAGACAGATGCATCCTTTGTAGACCCCCTCTTTTCTTTCTGAGTCCTCATCAAAATCTCCTTGAACATCCATATTTTTACCAAGAATCTCTTCACTTATGTCATTTGAGCTTTTTCTACTGGGCATCTTGAAACTCTTTTAGTCTCTATTGCCCATTTCAAAAGCTACTTCCACATTTTTAGGTATTTGTTATATAGCAGCATCCCATTTCTCTGTCCCCAAATCTGCATTGGTGAGCTCAGGCTGCTCTAACAAAATCCCACAGATTGAGTGGCTTAAGCAACAGAAATATATTTGTCACAGTTCTGGAGCCTGGGCAGTCCAGACGGAGGTACCAGCAGATTTACTCTGGGGTGAGGGCTCCCTTCCTGACCTGCAGATGGCCACCTTCTCATTGTGTTCTCACACGCATCATAGAGAGAGAATGACAGCAAACTTTCTGTTGTCTCTTTTCATAAAGATACTAACTTATCAGACCAGGAACTTGCCCTCACGACCTCATCTAACCCTAATCACCTCACAAGGTCCATCTGGAAAAACCATCAATTTACGTATTAAGGCTTCAACATATGACTTCTAGGAGAACAAAAACATTCAGATCATGATAGATGTGGTGTATTAGTGGTAATAGAGTTTACTCACTAATATTTCACTTGAACATTTTGCAATATTTATACAGAATATTAATCTGTACTTTCCTGTGTTCTACATTTGTCAGGTCATATATGAATATTATTCTTGCTTCATAAACAAATTTAAATGTTTTCATCATTTATTATGTTCTAACTTGTCTCTAAACATTTATTTTGCTGGACTTATTTGGTGAAACCATTTGTTATCAGCACTATTTTATGATGTAGCTCCTTTATAACTTTTTATTTTATATGAAAATTTACCTGTTTGATCTGACTTTATTAGAGTTAATTTTGGTAAACTAAATTTACATCTAAAATTATTCATTTATTTGTACAGAGATCTGTCTGCACCTCCCCTAGTGGCTGAGAACTGATCTAGATTTACTTTGATTTAGAAAAAATAAAAAGACTAAATTTATAAAAATAAATATGTTTCTGTACTCAGGTATCAGGGGGAATACATATCATAATATATTTTTCATTGCAATAACCATTATTTCTATTTATCTTCACCTTATTTATCATTTTTATTTTATGAGAATATATATTTAGTATTAGCCAGTGAGAATATTGTTGACAGGCTCCTCAAGGTCAGGAACTTGTTTCTTCCACATGCCTTATGCTGCTACAATATGCAATACAGTACAATTCTCACAGTAGGTATTCAACAAATATATATTATTATGGAAAGCAATATGGACCCTAATAGATATTTGACATTTCTTAATAATCTTCTATCAGCATGTTACCATGAAGTACCCCATGCTAGGAACAAAAATTGACTTAGAGAAACATATCTTTGTGTAAAACTTTTAATAGAATAGTAGCTATACAATTTTGCTATACTCTGCAAATCACTCTAAATAATATATTTAAAGAGTAGCAATTGTCAAGAAGTATGAATAAGAAATGATAATCTGACATTTAAAAGAGTGAAAGTTTTACACCATTAACCACAAACAGAGATGTATGTGAGGATAAAAAAATACATATCTGCCAAAGGAAATATTTATGAACTATTTGGAGTTCAAGGACAAATACATTTATATCTAAAAGAAGAAGTTGGCTAGTTTTTTTGTATGTCCTTGTCAAGGATTGACTTTGATCTACTTTCACTCAATAAATGAGTGGCAGTTTGGCTATTTACAGGGAAGGATTCCAGGGATCCATTAAACCTTTCAAAATCTCACTAATGACAAGAGCATACATTTTCTGGGAGGCAATCGTGTCTACAGGTGAGTCTTGTTAGTCCATTTTCATGCTCTGCATTAGCTTCATTACTGAACATGAAAACGAGGTGGATGCATCACCATTAGAGTATCAAGCAAACCCAGAACAGCACTGTCATGAGTCACTGATCTGCTCTCCTCAGTGAGCGTCGACCAGGGGGACAGTGACTTTGAGATAAGCTTCCCTTTACCTGCATGTTTCTTTCATCATAAGCTTCTCTTCGGGGGAAATATAAAATGCATATCCTTTCACTGAAAATCATCACCGTTTCCTATGGTGTCATTTCAGAGCAAAAACTGCTTCTGAAAATAGTGAATGAAGTGTTTATTTTAATAAAAAAGGAAGACTTAATCAGACTCTATTAATCTAAGTTTGGTGTGTCTATTTTCATGGGGTTTTTTTTGTCTGCTGCATTTAAATAGTAACCAGACAGTTGAAACTAATATGCCATTAAATTTCCAATTTTTAGATACATTTTAATGTACAGGAAGATGAAATTGCAAACTGATTCAGATTAACCAAGTTTCAGTGTAGTAAAAGCAACAAATTATGTTGAACAAGCTTCAGAAAAATTTCAACATATTAGAGCCCTCGCACTGAATTATTGTACCCTGTGGACCAAGAAAAGGAAAGTTCTCTGCATGGAATTAGCTGTCATAAGGCTGTAGAATGATAGTGCTGTGTATAGCAGTAGGGATGACACATGAGCATGTGTTACAGTTTAGATGTACCAATAAAAGTCCTTTAATACTCTACATTTCACACAGACAGAATAAATGTGAGAATAATCAATTGTCTACGTAATTTATAAATAAACTCAATAGATATTCCAAGAGTGTCTTTTTTGTTTTTGCCTATGGATTATAGAGACATTCTAATGATTATGTTTCTACTTTTTCTGAAATATTTTATAATTCAGGTAAGATGTTTAAGGTTTGTTTCTGATCTTTAAAAATTTTTAACTTTGTTTTGCATTTGTAGGCTCAGCCTGAGATGAATCATAGTGTTAACAATTAGAACTCTAACTACTGAGAGTGCAGTCCAAGAGTCAGATACATAAACATCTCTGTACAAAACAGAGACACAGCAACTCATTCTTTCGGCACTCTGAATTTTAGTGAATGGAACACTTAGCCTCCCAGGAACCCTGTTACCAACCTGAAGATCACTTTATCTGCTTCTTCCAGTTTTCTCTTTCAAAACCATTCACGAATTCCAGTGAACAGTATTCTCCACCATTCATTCTTGCTATCCACTATCTACCTACCTTATCCAACTACCTTCTCCCCTACCTAATAAGAAGAAATGCGCTCTTCTTATTCTTTCATTTTATCATATTCCATTGATTTTATCCCCAAAATAATAAATCTTAGATGTGCCTCACCACAATGGCAGTTATCAGCTCTACACCACACCAGAGTAGGTGTTTGAAGGAAACGTACCAAGTACACGTGCGTGTATGTTTCTACCACTCTGAACCTCATTATGATACATAATTACACTGCACCAATAA
The DNA here is from genome assembly GCA_004027185.1 of Glis glis. Classification (NCBI taxonomy): domain Eukaryota; kingdom Metazoa; phylum Chordata; class Mammalia; order Rodentia; family Gliridae; genus Glis; species Glis glis. The sequence continues at coordinate 20,504 of PVJS01023374.1, read as the reverse complement.
AAGTATATTTAAAAAATTAGAGCAACAAACTTCTTAAAGCAAAATTCATGCAATACAGAAATGTTTAAAGTAAAACATGCTTTACCCATCCCCAAACTCCTGCCTGAAGATATCCAGTGGTAACTGTTTAAAGTGGATCTTTATTATTAGCATTGTAAGATGCAGCAAATCATTTTGGAAGTATAGTATAATGTATGTAAATAGTGAGATAAGTAATTAATTTCATGTGTGTGTGTGTGTGGTACTGGGGATGGAACTTAGGGGTGTTCTACCTCTGAGCTGCACCCTATTTTATTTTTATTTTGAAACAGGGTCTCACTAGATTGAAAAGAGTCTCACTACTTGCTGAGGGTGTACTCAAACCTGTAATCCTCCTATCTCAGCCTTCCAAGTACTGGGATTACAGGAGTGCACCACCACGCCTGGCTAATAATTAATTTCCTTTAAAAAAAGAGTATATTGAAACTTATCCACACCCAACTTAAACAAAGCCTCATCACCACTATCTCATGTTCTTATCTCTTTCCTAACTCATCTTACTAGCACATAATTGTTGAGAACCCACTGTATGCCAGGCTTGATGCTAGACATACAATAACATGTATAAGATACTTATGCTTTCTTGCTTTCAGTAGTCTTATATCCTGGTTGAGAATCCAAAAATTAGTAGGCTAGTAAATATAATTAAATTATAATATATTTGTATGAATACCATAAAAGAAACAGATTTAGTTCTAAATCCTAATGGGACTAGGGAACAACAATCTGAGACAGAGTAGCCAGAAAAACTGAAGAGGGGTCACTTAAGATAAAAGGCTTAGATTGGGAAGGAGCCCGCCACAGCAAGGTCAGGGAAAGAGCATTCCAGGCAGAGAGATCTACATGTTCAGAATTCATGAGGTGAGGATGAGAAAGGGCCTGGTAACCTGATCAAAGTGAAATAGGGGAGAGGTTAGAAAAAGTGGTAGAGAAGCAGGTAAGGGCTTATATTCATTTTTTCTTATTATACTGGGAATTGAACTCAGGGCATTATACCCCAGAGCTATACCACCAGCCCTATATTGTTTTTTATGTTGACACAGGGTCTCATTAAGTTGCAGAGAGCCTTACTAAATTGCTGAGGCTAGTTGGAAACCTACAATCCTCCTGTCTCAGCCCCCCCAAGTATTGAAATTATAGGCATGTGCCACCACACCCAGCTGGTATTCATTTTCAATTGCCGCACAATCACTGCACATTTAGTAGTTTAAAACAAATGTGTGTGTTATGTGAGTCATAGATTCTGTGGGTCAGAAGTCTGGACATAGATTAACTGGGTTTTCAGCTTAGACTCTTAGACTCAAAGGCTTCGATCTTAGCGCAGCCAGTGTATTTCTATCTAGAGAGCAGAGTACATGGCTCCTTCTGCTTGGAGGACTGAGTGCTAAGGTCCACTGTCAGCTATTGGGGGTCATCCAAAGTTCCCTTCCACATGACCCTTTCACATGCCCCTTCATCACATGCTGCCTGACTCCTTCAAGGCCAGCAGTGTGCTATGATGGAATCTTATGCAATGTTATTAGTGTGACTGTCCCATCATCTCTACCAGATTCTATTGGTTAGGAAGTCATAGTTTCCACTGCACTCAGAGGAAGAGGGTTGCAAGAGGGTGTGACACACTGGGAACCACTTCAGTATTATCAGTTTTTGTCCCAGAGTTCAATTATATTAAGCTATAGTAAGGAACTTGGCTTTATTTAAAGTAGGATTTTGTGGAGGGAAGGAAGAAAAATGAAAGGAAAATGAAGAGGCTCAAATCATGTCACAGGGAATTATGAAGAAAGGAGTTGCTAGTTCTGTTTAGTGGCTCAGATATTTCCTGGAGAAGATGGTCTCCAGGATAATAGGACTGATGCATGAATATGGACAGAGATGATGTCAGAGGACGGTAACATCCACATCTGTGCAAAGACAGCCTGGGATAGGAGCAGGGTGCGATTGGGGGAGAGAAAGCACCACACACACATGTGGAGATGCACTGGTTCCAAAGTGGATTTGATAAGTTCCAAGTGGATTTAAACACAGTAAGTTATTTTGGATGATCTTAAAAGGGATCCATATTATCAGATATGCCAGTTTGGAAGATAAACCTGGTGTTAGCAATAAGAAGAATGTATTGGAGGAAGAAGACTTTGGAATTTTAAACAAAAATAATGCATTTTGAGATCTTTAAAGTGCACAAGCAAATGTCAGAATAATTTTCTTATAAAGAAAAATTATTGTAGTTAGTAACTAGAATAAACTCTTCTCAGTTTCCTTTCAAAGACTCTTCTGAAGGGTGACAATTTTAACAGCATCTCAACAGAACTAGATATCATGCCTTTAATTGGTAAATTCTGGTTTTAGGCAAAAGGTATTAAGGAAAAGGAACCGGACCTCGTAATCTACACATGTGCTAGGTAGAAGATTGTTAATTGATTGGGACTGGAAGCCTGGCTTCTGTTTATCTTTGCATCCCCAGTCCCTAATACATATTAGATTCTTCAAAATTTCTTCTAAAGGGACAAATAAGTGAATTAATAGCCACATTAAGATAAATGTGCTTTTATTATTCCACCCTCCAGACCACTATCTCTTTCCAACCTGTTTTCTTTTCCCTAACTTTCTTTTTCTTTCTAATATTCCAAATTCAACATTGAGATTCAAGGTATATTATAATCCTAATGTCTCAGTGTATTGATTTTTATCTTGTTGTGTATTAGATTGAAGTTGTGTGGATTGCCTTATTCATAGTCTATGCAGTGCACGAGATCACTCACAAGATGCACAGCAAACTCAGGCCAATGACTTGAGCACTGATGATGATTATACAGGGATTTACATTGTCTTTGAAACTAAATTTAGATGATTCTTTGTCTTAAGTATTCTACTTAATGCTAAGTTGATCATTGAATTGTGAGTTATGGAAGGCTATCTCCTAGGTTGTTAGTTCTGAGCAAATAAGAGATGGCTATGATGTAAAGGAGAAACCAATGTGTATTAGCACATGATTCGAGGTGTGTTTGATATTTTCTTATCTTTCTGGAATTATATTTAAGTATCTTTCTGGAATTTCCTCAATAAATAGCATATTTGCATTTAGAATTGCTTAGAATATGTATGGGTATTCCTTTGCTTGTTTTTATTAATATTGAAGAATGGTGCTATTTTTTCCCATTAAAGGGAATTCTAGCAAATAAGATGTTGTCCTACCCTTAACACCATACCTGATAACTGGGAAGCACCAAAAAATATTTGCTAAGTAATTTTGAATTTAAAAAACCAAACAAAACTATATTTATCAGTCACTGTGGATTGAGCAAATTATCAGAAGAAATAATATACACTTTACATCAACTGCTTTATTCTAGGTAATTTTAATATTCAATAGATATTTTAAATGGATATGTAATATTGAATATCTGTTTAAATATTAATATTAAGTATTTTGTTTAAAAAAGATTATAGGAGGGAATGATTATTTACATAGGCTCCAGTTGAAATATGGTATATTTGAGATTTTAGAACTCTTGAGATTTTTCAATGTAGTATAATGTAAGAAGAGATTTAACACCATAAGTAATGTTTGCAGACTGGGTAAACCACAGAAAAGCAGAAGTGAACACAAATACTGCCCATGACAAAAGGCAGAGCTCTAGCAGCTTCTGAATATCGATGGCATGTGTGAAGCGCAAGGCTGTTTCCCTGAACATTGCCTCCTGTGTAGAAATTTATATGAACAAATCAGACAAAAAAATTTTAAAGAAATATTCATCTATTGCCATACCACCCATGAATAAATGTTCAAAATTCCTCTACCTTTATTTTAATATTTCTATGCATCATTTTCCTAGCTGTATTTACATGTTAATATGCATAATTTATAGTAATTTACTGGGAAGTATGTAAAATTTGAAAAACACAGGCAGGAGAAAGAAAAAATATGCAGAATTCTATAAACAGATATATTCCCTTAATATTTTAATGCCTTTTCTAATTGTCTTTTTTTTCTTTTTTCTATGCATGAAAACATTATCTTTTGTGCCCTGATTGTAAAGGTTAGCTATCAGAAGGCTTTTATTTTTCTTTCTGCATGGTCCCTATTATGTGCAGAGGTTTTTAAAATTCTTTTATTGATGCGATGTAATTAAATATCATAATAATATTCAAAGTGATACAAACATACATACACACATTGCTTGATATATTTCCCTCTGTATACCCACCAAGAGAGGGATATTATTGATAGATGAAGGTATATATTGGGCTTGTTGAGAGGCTGTATTTTTCTGATTAGATGATTTATTAGTTCTTCTCAAGGGAAAAATCAAATAATCAAGTTATTTAACATAAAATTTTAAAATATGAAAAATAATTTCTCAAGTTCCTTGGAAATGAAAATGATTATTTTCTCTAAACTTCTCTGATTTTGTGAAGAAAAACAAGTGTTTTACACCTCTGTGAAATATTGTTTTAATTATTTTAATGTCCAAATCATTTTAATGGAAGCAATATTATACAAAGGTGAAGATCAAATGTAGATTCTGTCCCTTGGAGCCAAGTAGCCTTGAGCAAGCTATTTGATCTCTCTATACTTTGTGCTCTTATTTATAAAATTGAAATGGATGAGTTAAGGTGTGTGAATTGCTTAAAACAGTGTTCATTAAAAAAAAAAAAAAGATGGTGGAATAGAGGAAGACAGTGCATTTTGGTTGCTCCAAGATTCTGAACTCAAATAGCGGAAAGACTGCTTCTTGGCAAGAGAAGAAAAGCAGTCAGAACTCAACAGAAGAGAGACAGTGGAAACATGTTGGAGTTGGACACAGCAGAGAGAGCAGAGGATGGAAAAGAGCTCCACGCTTCTCATCTGGTGAGCCAAACATGGAGGTGCACGTCATCTTGGAGAGCCCATGCCAGGGCTGGCAGCTCCCTATGGCTCTCAGAAACTAACTCCAGCAAAGAAGCAACAGAATATTATCAAGCCAGTGATTGCAGAAAACCATTATCAAAAGCAATCATATACTTCTCTCCATGCTCAAATACCTCAAGACTGTGACTCCACAAACCACCCAGCCAAATCACCAAGCTAATTTCTGTGGCTGTAGCTGAATTCAGATCAAGAAATGAAAGGACCTTCCTATAGGGAACCCAGTGGCTACAACCCGCCTCATCAAGACCACTATGAATCTATAGACCAACCAGCTGAACTAGACCCTTCCTGCAGGTATCCAAGAGGCACTCATCAAGACCATGAGTTTATAAAACATCCCAGTGGGATCCTGCATGTCTACAGGGACTTGTGTGGTAACAAACAGACCAATGAAGTCTGTTAGTTGGCAAATAATCCCTGAAGAGGTGGAGAAAGGGGATACAGTCGGACACAGCAGAAACATAAATTAGCAGACAGTCCCTAGGGACACTCAGGCAGGCAGGACCTAGGGTCTTCAGTTCACCATGCCTCTGCAGGGTCTCCAGCAATAACCACAGGACCACCAGCAGTGGTATCTATGGGGTGAAATAACTTAGCCAACCATGCTACTGGCTCAGAAGGCTATAAACTCATGCCAGACAGTGTTTGGGTGCCACAATCACCAAGGTCAAAGGCCAACAAGGTAACATGTGATTGCAGCTGCCCAGAACAGCTAGTCCCCGGGGCTAAATAAATGAGGCAACAAAGCCCCAGGCCCAGAATGGTATGATCTCTCCCTGCCAGAGTTTGGACCCTGAAAGCAGGGATGGCGAGACCAGCAGGGGTTCACATGATCACAGATATAAGCTGGAAAAGCAGCACACTCTTCACTGGCAGAGTTTGTGCCTGGTGATCACATATTCCAGTGACTGAGAGAGCTCCACATGATCACAAACAGCAGATCAGCAGTGGTGTTCCTGGGTCATAAAAGCCCAGCCAGTTAGGCCTCAAGCTCAGAACATCGTAATTTCTGGCCCTATTGAGCTTAAGTCCAGTGACCAAGAGGCCAGAAGTCAGTGCTCTGCAGGGTTTCATGCATTTGCAACCAGCAGAGCAGTAGTGGTGTCTTTTGGGCATTAAATCCCAACCAGCAGGCTGCAGGCTCTGAACAGAACATCATTATCTCTGACCTTACTGAGTTGGGGCCTGGAAAGCATGGTGGCCTACAGCCAATCAGAGACTCCTGTTTACCCACACTGACTAAGAACTATATCTTGCTAAAGAGGCCCTGGGGGAAAAACTCAAAAGTCTGATTATATAAGACAGCTTTGTAAAGGCAAATATATACCCCCAACATAGGCTTTATTATAAAGGGCTAACAAATAGACATAGGACTCTCACACAAAGAAGAAGAGGATGCCAAGACAAAGAAATACAAATCTGAGAACTCTGAAAACATGAGAATGAAGACCAATGAGGAAACAACGAACTTCCACAACTCAACAAGGGAGATCACCAATACTGAGCTGCACAAAATGCCAGAGGAGAATTCAGAATTTTGATTTTAATGTGATCAAGGACATCAGAAATGAAATCAGAGAAGTGTACAGAAAATGAAAGAACATATGAATAGAGAAATTGAGGCACTAAGTAAGAACCGAAAAGAAGCTCTGAGTGAAATGAAGGAGTCAATGAATAAATTAGAGACCTCAGTAGAAATCACCTTGGGCAGACTAGATCACAAGGAAAATAGTCTCATTCTTGGAGGACAGTTCATTCAAAAGTGACCACAGAGTCAACAATGTAGAGAAGACAATACGACAACACAACCAGAATATCCAAGAAATATAGCATAATATGAAATGACCTAACTTATGGGTAATAGGCATTTAAGAAGGTCTAGAAGGACAAATGAAAATAGAGACACAACATACCAAAGCTTCTGGGACACTTTGAAGGCAGTTTTAAGAGGAAAATGTATAGCACTGAGTGCCAACATAAGAAAAACAGAAAGTCACCAAATAAACAACTTAGTGACACACCTTAAGGACCTTGATAAATAGGAACAGACTAATCCCACAGTCAGTAGAAGGCAGGAAATAATTAAAATCAGAGCAGAAATCAATGAAATAGGGAACAAAAAACAATAAAAAAAATCAAAAAAGCAAAAAGTTGGTTCTTTGAGAAGATTAAGAAGTTTGATAAACCCTAGCCAACCTAACCAAAAGAGAGAATCAACCCAAATTATTAAAATCAGAAATAAAAAAGAGACATTACCACAGGCAGTGGGGAAATCCAGAGGATCATCAGAAAATATTTTGCAAATTTAAACTCTAATAAACTGGAAAACATATTTCTAGACATATACAATTCACTGAAATTGAACCAAGACGATATAGAAAACCTAAACCAAGCAATTAACAAGCAAAGAGATAGAAACAGCAATAAAAAGCCTTCCATCAAAGAAAAGCCTAGGTCTAGATGGATTTCCAGAGGAATTTTACAAAACCTTTACAGAAGAACTGAACCCAATATTTCACAAGTTATTCCATAAAATCAAGAGATGGAAGCCTTCCAAACTCCTTCTATGAGGCCAGCATCACCTTAATACCAAAACCAAATAAAGATCCCTCAAGAAAAGAAAATTATAGACCAATATCCTTGATGAACATAGATGCAAAATTTCTAAACAAAATAAAAGCAATAAGCATTCAAAACCATATCAAGAAAATTGTACACCATGACCAAGATGGTTTCATTCCAGGAATGCAAGGCTGGTTCAACATACTCAAATCAATACATGTTGTTCACCAAATAAATAGAACTAATGATAAAAATCACATGATCATCTCAATAGATACTTAAGAAAGATTTGTCAAAATCCAACACCCATTCACATTAAAAACACTGCAGAAAATCGGCATAGAAGGAACTTACCTCAACATCATTAAGGCAATATACAATAAACTCAAAGCCAACATCATATTGAATGGGGAAAAACTATGAGAATTCCCTTTAAAATCAGAAACAAGCTGGGCGTGGTGGCGCACGCTTGTAATCCCAGTACTTTGGGAGGCGGAGACTGGAGGATCCAGGTTCGCGACCAGTCTCAGCTCTCTCTCTCTCCCCCTGTCTCTCTCTCTTTCTCTCTACCTAGTGAGGCCCTCCACAACTTTGTGAGACCCGGCTTCAAAATAAAGTATAAAAAAATAGGGCTGGGGGTGTAGCGCGGAGGTAGAACACCCCTGGGTTCAATCCCCAGTACTGCAAAAAAAAAAAAATCAGAAACAAGACAAGAATGCCCACTAACCACTCCTTTTCAATATAGTCCTCAAGACTCTTGCCAGAGTGATAAGGCAAGAGAAGGATATCAAAAGAATTCAAATAGGAAAAGAAAAACTGAAATTATCTCATTTGCAGATGACATGATCATAAATATAGAAGACCCAAAAACTCAACCAAAAGACTTCTAGAACTGATTAACAAAGTCATCAAAGTAGTGGGATATAAAATCAATCAAAAAAATTCAGTAACTTTTATATATGCCAACCATGAATTCACTGAAAAATAAATTCAGAAAATGATTCCATTCACAATTACCTCAAAACCAATAAAATACTTAGTAATATACCTAAGCAAGAAGGCAAAACGCCTCTACAATGAAAATTATAAAACACTAAAGAAATTGAAGATCTTAGAAGACGGAAAGATCTCCCTTGCTCTTGGATAGACAGAATAAATATTATCAAAATGGCCATTCTACCAAAAGTAATCTACAGAGTCAATGCAAACCATATCAAAATACAGACTTAGAAAAATTAATCCTAAATTTTTTATGGAGAAACAAAAGACCTAAAATAGCCAAACCAATTCTCAACAATAAGAACCATGCAGGAGGCATCACAATTCCTGACTTCAATTTATACTACAGAGCTATAGTAATAAAAACGGCATGATATTGACACAAAAACAGACACATAGACAAATGGAAAAGAAGAGAAGAAACAGAAACAAATCCATACACTTATAGTCAATTGATTTTCAACAAAGTTTCCAAATATATATGTTGGAGAAAAGACAGCCTTTTCAACAAATGGTGTTGGGAAAACTGGTTATCCATTTGTAGAAAAATGGAACCAAAACCCTACCTCTCACCTGCACAAGAGTCAACTTGAGATTTACAAAGACCTGGAAATTAGATCAGAGACTTTGAAGTTACTAGAGGAGGGCATAGGACTAACACTGAAACATATAGGCACAGGTAGAAACTTTCTCAGTAAGACCCCCTAATGCTCAGGAAATTAAAAGAAAAATTAATAAGTGGGATGGCATTAAACTAAAAAGTTTCTGCTCATCAAAGGAAACCATCAATAATCTAAAGAGCCTACAAAAATGGGAGAAGATCTTTGCCAGATATTCCTCTGATGGAGGACTAATATCTAGAATATATAAAGAACTTAAAAGACTTAACACTTAAAAATAATCCAATCAAAGAATTGGGGAATAGAACTAAACAGACACTTCACAAAAGAAGAAATACAAATGGCAATAATTATCTGAAAAAAATATTCAAAATCATTAGCAATCAGGGAGATGCAAATCAAAACTACACTGAGATCCATCTAACCCTAATCAGAATGGCAATCATCAAGAAGTCAAACAATAAGTCCTGGCAAAGATGTGGGGAAATAAGAACTGAAGGGACCCTGACCCATAATGTGTTTTCTGACAGGCTAATTTCTAAACTCTAAGAACAAAGGGCTGGCCTTGAGTGTAGCTGAGAAATCCTGAAGACTGAACTTAGTGAAACATGGAACCTTGCTCAGTGACTTGGAATTCTGCCTAGCAGAAAAGCTGCGGGTCTAGTGTCCTTGTAGATTACTGTGGGAAGTGTATCTAGTTCTTGTTCCCCCAAGCTTTTCTTATGAAGTTACTTTTATATTTATACATGAAGACTTCTTTGTTGTAATAACACAGTAAGACCTCTAATTGCCTATATAAGTTGCTATATTATTAATAGAATTAGAGTGGTAAGCAGCCCTCTCCTTCCCTGTGTGTGTTTCTCAATCGAAGATCACCCATCTCTAAGAAAAAGAATGTGTAGAAGTGTAACAGACCATAACACAGAACCCTTCTACACTGTTGTTGGGACTGCAAATTAGTATAGCTGCTATGGAGATCAGTGTGGATATTCCTCAGAAAATTGGGAATGGATCCACCATATGATCTGGCTATACCACTCCTGGGTATCTTTCCAAAAAGACTTAAATCAGAATATTATAGTATTATATGCATATCGATGTTTACAGCAGCACAATTCACAAGAGCCAAATTATAGAACCAACTTAGGTGTCCATCAGAAAACAAATGGATTAAAAAATTATGAGATATACACACAATTGAATTCTATTCAGTAATAAAGAACAAAATAATGTCATTTGCAGGAAAATGGATGGATCTGGAGAATATTATATTAAATGAGACTAGACAGTCACAGAAAGTGAAGAGTCATATATTTTCTCTCATATGCAGAAACAAGGGAATAATCAGGATACCAGAGAGACTTCAGATAATGGAGGAGAAACGCCAGTGGAGCCAGGGATGTAGTCTAGGGGAAGGGTGGGGGCAGGGAGAGCGGGAGGATCAATGAAGGAATCACTTCCATTGACATTATGTACACATGTGAGAATACCAATGTTAATCTCAATACCCTGTATGGGGAAGGAGGAAATAGGTAGGGAGCCGGGGGAAAGCCCACCAAGTGCTGGATGCATGTATGTCACTATCACTCTGAACTACATTATGATATGAGATTATAATGCACTGATACAAGTAAAAAAAAAAGAAGTGTTCATCACTTGGAAAATACATATACAAATTATCTATGGCAAATAAGTTCTGGAAAAAATAGCCTGTCCTTTACTGTTTAAAGGAGGTGTATGTTTCAGCAAGCACTGTAGAATTACACAAGTAAAAGAAAACACTTTGTTAGGGACTGGCAAAACAGTAAATATTGAAAAGAAGCAGTTGAACCAAGCTTTGACACCAAACCAAATTAATACATGTAAACTTGACGTGTTTCAAGACTAGCCAAGAAAGGACTTTGTGTAATGATTAAAATTGTGAACTTACATTCAAGCAAGATATTTATTAGCTGCAGCAATCTTGGAGAAAAATGTTTAATTCCTCTAAGGCTCAGTGTACTCACTGTAAATGAGGAAAGATAATAAATAGTTTTTAAATCAAAAGGCAATTGTGAAGATGAGATAATTTAACATCAAGTAGTAGGCACAAAATGAGCACCCAATAAATTTTAACTGTGATTAATCTCAATTTTAATAATTTTTAATAATTCTAATGCCTTCTGTATCCTTGCATGGTTAAATTTGTCTCACCTTTCAGTCATCTTAGGCAGGTATTAAACCTTCCCTTGACTTCAAAGAAAGGGTATGCAGTGATGGTGTTTTGAGTGCTTGTGTACCTGAGAATTCATTTCTGTTGCTTTCAGGACGGGAGGATGATTTGAATGAGCCACCATGTCTTCCATCCCAACACATTTTCTCAAAGGATTACAGTTATGTCTCTATTCTCCCCTTTATGGTGGAGATGAAATCTCAGAGTTAGTTTTTGTTAAGAACCTGTGTGTCTTCCTGGAGCCAGTAGGACTTTTTGTAACCTGTGTCTCTTGTCCTGATAATATATTGTCTCTTTTCATTTAGTTTACCCAGAACATTGTGATCTTGATTTAGATCTGCATAGATTTTTCCATGTTAGATATTTTTCTTAGACTCTGCATTTTAATATTTCTTATATTCCAAATGTTTAAATTTCTCACTCTTCTCAACTCTTCCCAGAAGTATGACCCTTTTTCAGTGTTAAATTTCATCCTTTTCATTTGCTTTTATTAATCATTGCAATAGCTTTTCATGTTATTCCTCTAGTTTATGTATTTAGTTTTCCTTGGTGCCATTGCAAGTTTAAATTTAACTTGATGTTATTTGTTTCTTTATTGATTCTTCCTTATTGTACTCTTCTCCTTGTAAATCTCATATTTTTCATGTCAGCTTGTTATCTTCATATAACTTTCTATTCATATTTCATTGAAGTCATCATATCTTCCTGTTTTCTAATATAGATGTCAAACTCTTTATGGCCTGTTTCTCCTAAATAATGTAGTTATATGGGTCTGATTTTAAAGGATGGAGTTTTTTTTCTTTTTTACTGCAGGAAATTTATTTACAGACATAATTTAATTCTCTCTCTCTCTCTCTCTCTCTCTCTCTCCCTCTCCCTCTCCTTCTCCCTCTCCCTCTCCCTCTTCCTTTCCCTCTCTCTCTCCTTCTTCCCCTTTCTCTTAATTTTTAAAAGAGTAGTAGTATTTAGCACTGCCAATGGGCAGTAACCATAGATTACTTTTGATACCTGTTTCTATTTACTTAAGGTGTGATCACATCAAGCCAGTTAATACTGAAACAGTTGTGTGTGTGTGTGTGTGTGTGTGTGTGTGTGTGTGTGTGTGTTTCCCCAGTAGAAATATGCTAGACCTACAGAAGAGTTTCTTCTATCCTCACACTCTGATTATTTGTCACTGTGAACATATGAAAATGTCAGGTCATGAACTCTCTTGCCTTCTTGCCTGCGCTTACACAGATATAGCGCTTGACTTCATAGAGGTATAGCTACCAGGATTCATTATGTGGACGCAGATGAAAAGAGAAGTTCTGAAGGGAGATACCAATGAGAGGACCCAAAATTCTGGAATCTAAGAACAGCACTAATAGTAGTGTCACAGACCATAATTTTAACAGCTATTCACACACCATGCTACTTTCCCAAGAGTTAAGGCAGCCAGGTGAAAGTTCGTAGTGCCTGTTTCAGAATAAATAAAAGACACATTGAAGGAGGCAGAAATGAAGGAGTTCCTGTGTCACCTCTCCCCCAACTCTAAACAGTTGCAGCTTGGGGAGAGACTCCTTCCACTTGGGGAAAGGATGAGGAATTAAGCCCAGGCCTGAGACCCAGTACCCAGCCAGCCACAGTGAAGCCTAGTGCCAGGCAGATCCCATGATCCCTGAAACCAGGCCAGTACCTGCAGACTGAGCCTCGGAACAGTGTTAGCCAGGTAGCCAAGGGGCAGTATGCACCACCCCTGCCCGACCTCAGGCTACAGAATGGGGAGCAAGATAGTCCCCGGAGCTAGCACAGGACTTTGCCTTGGAGCTCAGTGTCATGACTGCCACAATGAGACCAGCACCAGGCAGAAACCAAAGCTCCCTCTACCCAGGCCAGGAATCTCAGCTGGAGCCTCTAGACCTGCCCCAGTCTCAGGCAGAGACCTGCACCCCAGTGGGACAGAGTGGTGTTTTGGCCTGCATCATTGCCAGCCTTGTACTGGATCTGAGGTACATGCCACCTGCCCCCACAATGCACAGGTCCCTGCAGCTAGGAGACCCAGGTGCAGTCCAACTTAGCATCTTCAACTTTGGTAACCAAGAGCTGTCCCCACCACCCCACCCCCATCCTCAGGGAGCACAACTATCCCTAGGCCAGTGCTCACAGACCAAGCCTTCAGATCTTTCCCAGCACCAGGTAGAGACTTACACTGCTGTGTGACAAATTCGTGTCTTGGCCTGCATCTCTGCTAGCTATGGCATAGACCTGGGTGCACCACTGAGACTCCGAAGCATAGCATAGCATGACTCCATTAGCTGGGGCAGGACCACATAGTTAGCATAGGACATTGCTTTGTCATACTGGTGAAAACTAATACTGGGCACATCCCTGTGACCCCCATCCCCAGGGTAGTGCCAGTTGGAACAGCTCTGGTGCCAGATAAAGACATGCACCCCAGTCTATTGGATGTCTATTCTGGCCAGCATCACCTGTGGCTAGTTATAGCAGTCTTGAGCCATGAATCCACCTCGGCAGTAAGGAGTCCATACCAGTGTGGCCCTTGGTCTTACCCCAGTCCTGTGCTGGTCTCAGCAGGCCATGGGCTAAGGGTGTGACACACTATTGGATCTTTGGAGGCTTCAGGACTGCCCACCTCATTCTTCCCCTAACCCCAGGTGATACAACATGAAGAGAGTATCCTCTTAGGGAAAGAAAAGGAAGGTGGGCACCAAGTTTGTGGCATAAAAGCGTGGAGCTTACCTGGCTTACCATCTCCACAGCTTGTAGGAAGAGGAGGTAGCCTACCCATTTTTAGGTATTCCCCCGATTTATGCCAAACAACACACCAACTGTGGACTTGTAACAAACCTGGGACTGAACTACCCTCTAGGGCTGACACAGCAACAACACACCAACAGTGGACTCACAACAAACTTGGGTTTAGAGTGCCATCTAGTGGTAGAATAGTGAAAGTGATGATAGGCTCAGAGAACATAAAGAGCCTGCTTAGAATTTCTGGAAAGCCAGGCATAAAGCCAGATTAGGAAGACTAGGACAAATTCCTGACCCTTCAATGTCCAAATGTTGCTGCACCTAATAAGCATCAAGAACTTTCAAGGAATTATAATCTCACTTGTCAAAATAAGACACCACAAACTGACCTTATAGTAACCAATAGGAGCCAACTCTCAAATGAAGAATTTAAAAGAGCTGCTTTAAGAAAAATCAGGAATTTCAAGAAAACACAGATAAAATATTTAATACTCCTAACGAAAAACTTAAACAAATGGGATCAACTTTTAAAAATCAAACAGAAATCTTTAAGATGAAAAATAAACTATGCAAAATATAATAAGGCATCGGTAGCAGAATAGACCAAATAGAGAAAAGAATTAGCAAGCTCAAAGATGGGATATTTGAAGATATACAGAGAAGAGAAAAGATGGATATCTACATCCCCATATTTATTGTAGCACTATTACAATAGCCAGGACATTGAAACAACCTAAGTATCTATAATCTGATTTTTTTAAAAAATGGCACATACAGACAATGGGATACTTTTCAGCCATAGAAAGAGTGAAATCCTGTCATTAATGACAATACTGATGGAACTAGAGATAATTATAAGTGAAATAAGCTCGGCACAGAAAGAGAAGTACCACATGTTTCCCTCATATGTGGAATCTAAAAACATTGCTTTTGTAGAAGAGTGGAATAGTGATTCTCAGAAGGTGGGGAGACTAGGAGGGAAGGGAGGGAGGAGGAAGGTTGATCGGTGGGTGCTAAGTTCTAGTCAGAGAGCAGCATGAAGTTCTAGCGTGCTATGGCACAGTAAAGTGACTACAGATAATGATAATGTACTGTATATTTAGCGCTAAAAATAAATGAGCTATCAACCCATGAAATGACATGGAGGAAGCTCTAAAGGCATATTACTAAGTGAGAGAAGTCATGCTGAGAGAGCTACTTTTAGTATGATTCTGACTACATAGCATTCTGGAGAAAAAAAACTATGGAGACAGTAAAAATATCAAAGGTTGCCAGGGCCTAATGGGGAGAGAAGGATAAATAGAACATAGAGAATTTTTAGAACATTCGAATGCTTCTGTATAATACTACAATGGCAGATGCATGTTATTATACATTTGTCCAAACCCATAAAATGTACAATACCAAGAGTGAACCCTAATGTAAACTACGGACTTTGGGTAATCATCAATATGTCAATGTGGGCTCATGAGTTATAACATACATGCTGCTATGGTGCGGGATGTCAATAGTAGGGGAGTTGGGGAAGGGACATGATTATATGGGAACTCTCTGTACTTTCCACTCAGTTTTGCTATGAACCTGAAACCACTCTTTTTTAAAATTTTTTTTTACTTTTGGTACTGAGGATTCAACCCAGGGACATTCTACTTCTGAGCTACATCCCCAGCCTCCTGCCCCCCTCCATTTTGTTTTTTGTTTTGTTTTGTTTTGTTTTGTTTTGTTTGTTTGCTTTGCTTTAAAACAGGGTCTTGCTAAGTTGCTGAGGGTCTTACTGAATTGTTGAGGCTGGCCTCCAACCTGCAATCCTCCTGTCATATCAGCCTCCTAAGTACTGAGATTACCAGCATGTGCCACCATGTCCAGCCTAAAATAAAGTTTAAACTGGGCATGGTGGTAAACACCTGTAACCCCAGTACTTGTAAGGCTGAGACAGGAGGATCATAGGTCAAGGCCAGTATGCCCTGGTTCAAAATAAAAAGGGCTACAGGTGTAGATCAGTGGTAGAGCGCCCCTGAGTTCAATCCCCAGGAACACATACACAAAAATAAAATTATTAACTTTTTTTTAAGGAAGGGAAAATAAGAATGGGAAGGAGATCACAGAAGGAGCGCTGGGCCTTCACACAGGCTGGTGTTTCTGTCATGACGCCTTCCCCAGACGCCCAGTCTTCCACCACTTTCTTCAGCTTGGACTTCTGTTACAGCGCCTCTGGAGGCAGCTGGGTGTGTCATCATGCAGCCCACTGTAAAAAGGCTGGGCTCACAGAAGCAGGGAGGACCGTGGCCCCAGGAAAGGCAAAGTAATGAAGAGTGTCAGAGCCTCCGATGTGCCACGTTTTATAGGACAATACAGTATGATGGGAAATTGCATTCCTGTGTGGGCTCTGTGAAGGGCAAAAGGGCTCTGCCTCTCACCGGTCTCCCTTCAAATACAGAACCTAAAAGATGATTTCTCCCTGACAAGATCTCATTGTACACCTCTCTGGCTTATAGTTTGTAATCGTTTTATATTCGAGGCAAATTTGATTGTACCTGGCTCCTGCCTCTCCTCCCTCCCCCCGCCCAGTCATCTCTCAGGCGCCGTGGCTGACAGCTGTTTCATATCTGACAGCAACGTGCTTTCCAAGCCTGCCTTCCCTTATGTTTCATCTTGTAAATGGAATGGTGATTCAAAGTCAGGTTTTTCTTGAAAACTCCTATCTTTACCCTCAGCTTCATTTGTTTCATTTCTCTTTCCAAGCTGCAGGAGCCCTGTGAGCGTTA
This sequence comes from Glis glis, assembly GCA_004027185.1. Lineage (NCBI taxonomy): Eukaryota > Metazoa > Chordata > Mammalia > Rodentia > Gliridae > Glis > Glis glis. The sequence goes on along the minus strand of PVJS01023374.1, from coordinate 3,647 downwards.
AAGCAGATTCCCAATCTCATCTCGGTGCCAATAACATATAGGGCCAGGTAATTGTGTGCTGTAGAAAACTGTCCTATGCATGGTGAGATACTTGCTGAGCAGAATCCCGGCCTCTACCTACTTGATGCCAGTAGTGATATCCTCAGCATGACAACCAGATGCCTTCAAATATTGCCCAATGCCCCTTTAAAGACTAAATTGTCAAGCCAGGCGTGGTGGCGCACACTTTTAATCCCAGTACTTTGGGAGGCGGAGACCGGAGGATCCGGGTTCGTGGCCAGCCTCAGCTCTCTCTCTCTCTCTCTCTCTACTTAGTGAGGCCCTCCGCAACTTCGTGAGACCCGGTTTCAAAATAAAGTATAAAAAATAGGGCTGGGGGTGTAGCGCGGAGGTAGAACGCCCCTGGGTTCAATCCATGGTACCGCAAAAAAAAAAAGACTAAATTGTCCATAATTTAAATTTGGTTCACAAAGATTTCAATATATCTTATGGGTTTATCCTACAGATCATTAACCAAAATAGTGGGAAATATGGAGCTTTAGAAAATCCCTTGTCTCATCTCACTAATTACTATCCAACAAGATGCGTTGTTATTAATCATTGGTTATTCATCATTACACATTGTTGAGACTTTCTCATGCCACAGTGCTCTCCTAAGACAATGCAGAGATATCGCAATTCTCCTAAATTATACTCTCCTACCTCCATGAATTTATTGAATCTGATGACTTATCATTAAACTAGTTATATCTGTCCTTGACTCACAGTAAGCCAATACCTTATGTTGATGAAATACCTTATGTTGATGAAATAAGTACATAGACTACATAATACAATACCTTATGTTGATGAAATAAGTACATAGAATGGTTGGGCAGGTAGATTAGTTGAAGAAAACCCTTTATTATATTCTCGGTTTTCTCTTTAACTCCATTCAAATTTATCTTGAAATGCTCAAGAGATATATTGTACAACATGGTGACTATAGTCAATAATAATATATTGTATTCTTGAGAAATGTCAAGAGTGGATGTTAAGTGTTCTCATCACAAAAAAATGATAGCCATGTGAGATAATGTACATGTTAATTAGCTGGATTTAGTCATTCCACATTGTATATATACTTCAAAACATCATGTTGTATGAGAAATATGTACAATTTTATCTGTCAATTTAAAAAGAAATTACAATTTTTTCACATCTTTTAATTACAACTTCTATATCATCATCCTACATAACAAATTTCATGGTCTCTTTTAAAAAATAGTGGGCTGGGAGTATAGCTGGGGCTGGGAGTATAGCTGTGGCTGAGGGTATGACTGGGGCTGGGGGTATAGCTCAGTGGCAGAGTATCTTGCCTAGCACCCATTGGGCCCTGGGTTCAATTCTCAACACCACTACCAAAACAAACAAACAAACAAACAAATATCCTAAAAAATAGATTATGTAACTTAATTATGACTTTCTTCAATTTGTATCAACCTTTTGTATAACAAGAAGGCTATATTTTATAATAGAGAATAATGTTTAGGAGTTTTAAAAAGCCATACTAAATTGCAACTGCTTTGATGACTCCTGCATAAGGGAAGTTTCACTCTGATAATATTGACATAATCATTTCTAGATCACTAGTGATTTGATTTTACAAATTAGAAAGGTGCTATGTATTAAGTTATCATGATGATCTATGTAGTTCCTTAGTGAATTCATTGGGGGAACATCTACAAAAGTCAAACATTCTAAGACTCTGGGTTTCAATTTCAGATTGAGGGAAAAATGCTTCAACCAGACAATCAATAAGCAACCAATCTGCTAGGTAAACATTATAAAGTTAACCTACTTAACTGATCTTTGGTTCTGACCCTCCCTTGTCCCTTAAGCAGTTACTTCTTCATCTCAGCTGCTAGTTATTACTACATTAATTATTAGAAAATTGACTCTATAAACATTTTAGTATAAAATGTTAAAACTTGCAATTTTTTTAAAGAATGAGAATGGAGAGTTAGAATATCACAAATAGACCTACTAGACACATACAGAATATTTCACCCAACTACAGCCGAATTCACATTTTTTTCTGCTGCTCATGGAAACTTCTCTAAAATAGACTATATCCTAGGCCACAAATCAAGTACTAGCAAATTCAAGAAATGTAACATAATCCCCTGCGTATTTTCAGACCATAATGGAATGAAACTAGAAATCAACTATAAGAAGACACAGAGAAATCTCATAAACACGTGGAGACTGAACTCCACACTGCTGAATGAAGAATGGGTCAAAGAGGAAATAAGGGAGGAAATAAGGAAATTCCTAGAAACAAACGAAATGAGGAAACAACATATCAAAATCTCTGGGACACGTTGAAAGCAGTATTAAGAGGAAAATTCATAGCACTGAGTGCTCATAGTAGATCTGAAAAGCACCAAATAAACAACCTAATGACACACCTCAAAGCCCTTGAAAAGCAGGAACAGTCTAACCCCAAAGCCAGTAGAAGACAGGAAATTATTAAAATTGGAACAGAAATCAATGAAGTGGAGAATAAAAAAAAAAACAAGACAAAAAATCAACAAAACCAAAAGCTGGTTTCTTGAAAAAATACACAAGATAGATAAACCACTAGCCAACCTAACCAAAAGAAAAAGAGAATCAACCCAAATTACCAAAATAAGAGATGAAAAAGGAGATATCACGACCGACAGTGCGGAAATACAGAGGATTATCAGAAACTACTTTGAAAAGATATACTCAAACAGAATGGAAAACCTTGAAGAAATTGACAAATTTTTAGACACATACAACCCTCCAAAATTGAATCAAGAAGATATAGAAAAATTAAACCAACCAATAACAATGAAAGAGATTGAAGCAGCAATAAAGAGCTTACCATCAAAGAAAAACCCAGGTCCAGATGGTCTCCCAGGTGAATTCTATAAAACCTTTATAGAAGAGCTAATCCCAATATTTCTCAATTTATTCCATGAAATAGAAAGAAACGGGACTCTCCCAAATACATTCTATGAAGCCAATATCACATTAATACCAAAACCAAACAGAGACAGCTCAAGGAAAGAAAACTACAGGCCCATATCATTGATGAACTTAGACGCAAAACTTCTAAACAAAATACTAGCAACACACATTCAAAACCACATCAAAAAAATTGTGCACCATGACCAGGTTGGGTTTATCCCAGGGATGCAAGGCTGGTTCAACACACATAAAATAATCCATGTAATCCACCACATAAACAGAACAAAAGACAAAAATCACATGATCATTTCAATAGATGCAGAAAAAGCATTTGACAAAATCCAGCACCCATTCATGCTAAAAACACTGCAGAGAATCGGAATAGAAGGAACATACCTCAACATCATAAAGGCAATATACAATAGGCCCACAGCAAACATCATACTGAATGGGGAAAAACTTCGAGAATTCTCCTTAAAAACAGGAACAAGACAAGGATGTCCGCTGTCACCACTCCTTTTCAACATAGTACTAGAGACTCTAGCCAGAGCAATAAGGCAAGAGAAGGAAATAAAAGGAGTACAAATAGGAAAAGAGGAGCTAAAACTATCTCTATTTGCAGATGACATGATAGTATACTTAGAGGATCCAGCAAACTCAACCAAGAGGCT
>PVJS01023373.1:0-29669 GCA_004027185.1 Glis glis | reverse complement strand
GATGTACATACACAAACCTATAAGACTCAATCACTATCTGGAGCATGAAAGGGAGGGAAGGAGGAGGGAATAGGGTGGGATTGGAGGGAGGGCTAAATGTGCAATGTGTGCATGTATGATGTTCATACCCTGACATATATCAAAATGTATAATTATAATTTACAATGCACCAATAAATGAACATAAAAAGTTAAAAAAATTGATATTCCTGATGTTTGTTCATATTCTTTGTATCTTTTGCTATTGTGTTAGTCTTTTTATATTACTTTGTACTACTCTTTTGTTTTTGTTTTTGTTTTTTTTTGGTGGTACCAGGGATTGAACCCAGGGGCATTCTACACCCCTAGCCCTATTTTTTATTCTTTATTTTGAAGCAGGGTCTCACTAAATTGGGGAGGGCCTCACTAAGTAGCTGAGGCTGGCCACGAACCTGGATCCTCCCGTCTCAGTCTCCCAAGTACTGGGATTACAAATGTGCACCACCATGCCCGGCTTTGTACTACTTCTCTTTAAAAGGACGTTTTTTCTTATAGCCTTTGCTTCATATACTGTCCCCCTAGTTTGATCATTTTGTTTTGGAATCATTAGTGGTGAGCCTGAATCTTTCCAAGCAGAATATTTTGTGTTTTTATAGGAGAATAGCTAAATCTTACTTTTAAGACTTCTAGACATTTTGTTTTACACAGAAAGTTCTTCCAAACTCTGAAAAAGGAATTTTAAATGCAATCACACATTTTTCTCTATTAGTTTTAATTTTAATAATTAATGGACATTCATTTAAATATTAATACAAATAAAGCCTATTTTGGTTATAAGAATGAGTAAAAGTTTCAACGTTATATTTTTAATTAATTAAGTAATTGTTACAAAACACTTATTATGTGAGTCATATTATCCCTACTTATAACAAATCTTTTATTTTCCTTTGTATCTGCATCTATTATAGAAGTTAAGGTTGTCCATTAAATTCTATATGAAGTATTTGTTACACTGCACATTAAGGTATATAATTTTAGTACATTATAATAACTTTTATACATTATAATAACTTTAATTTAATTTATAATAAATTTATAACTTTTATTACCCCTCCTTTCTCCTAATTATTTAGATTATTACTTTGTTACATCATTCTTATTTTCATATTTTAATAATAGTCTCAGAATGAGCTTACCATTGGCCACTGTCCCAAAAGTAATTTATTAGAAAAAATTATGTTAATACGTTACTATAATAGAAATATCATCATGATAAAAGTTGTAATATTGAAAAGCATGATGTGCTTCTCTCTTTTTAAAATGTCCTTTAGTTTTTTATTTCATAAAAGTAATCATCAAGATTTTTTGATCGGGAAATATATGTACATGGTAAACATCCAAATAGTATAAATTATTCTATAGTATTTCTTTTTTTTTTTTTGCGGTACTGGGAATTGAACGCAGGGGCGTTTTACCTCCGCGCTACGCCCCCGGCCCTATTTTTTTTATACTTTATTTTGAAACCGGGTCTCACGAAGTTATGGAGGGCCTCACTAAGGAGAGAGACAGAGACAGAGACAGAGACAGAGAGAGAGCTGAGGCTGGCCGCGAACTCGGATCCTCTGGTCTCCGCCTCCCAAAGTACTGGGATTACAAGCGTGCACCACCACGCCCGGCTTATAGTATTTCTTAAATAGTGGCAAAGACCCTGGAAAGGAAGAATTAGAGATATTTTACTCCTGGATCTGCTGCTGACATTTGGTACCATTGGACCAATTACGATGTTGTTCCATGTGTTAAAAATTATTCTCACTACAATAATTTGCATTCTTTATGACTACAAAATTATTGTTTACTTTATTCTTCAATATTTGTATTTATCTAAATATTATTGTCAATCTAGCTTTATTTGCACCTTATAATTTAAATATTTGGTTAGCCCATCTTTTTTGATCTGATGTATAGAATAATTTATAAACAAAATAAAATTTTAAGAATAATAACAATATGCCGCCTTCATACTTTGTGTGAATCAGTTTGATGTGAAAATTTTTAGCCTCCACATAGTCAGTAATTCGTAACTTTCCTTGGCTTTGACCTCTACCTATAGATAGTTCTTGGAAAACTGACCGGAAATAGTTATTGATAGTAAACTAATGCTTGGAGTAATCTTAGACATTAGTCCATTATCTTTTCTAAAGATTTTCAGAGCCTGACTCTTACATTTATTTCTTGTCACCAGTTTATCCTTAAACTTTATCTAAATGACTTTTTTAATCTGTGGATTTAATCTACTTCTCTGCTAAACCAGCTGTTATATCAGTGTCATTTATGCAGAAAACTTCCCAGTATTTGGAAGGCTGAGACAGGAGGAGCGCAGATTGAAGATCAGCCTCGCAACTTATAATGACTCTCAGCAACCTAACAAGACCCTGTTTCAAAGATAAAAAATGAAAAGGACCTGGGGTGTATATATATATATATATATATATATATATATACATATATATACATATTTATATATTACAAATATATGTATATATATGTTTATACAGAAAATATATGTATGCAGAAAACAAATGAAATTAAGGAAGAAGTTATACCATCTTATAAGCAGTGGGGACAATTTTATACATCCTATGTTCAAATTGAAGGATTACTGATGAAGACCATTAGTTTCTTTTAAATACTAAAACTCTCTAATGATTACAGAATATATGCAGTGAAAGATGTCTAAAGAAACCATACCATTAAAATGTTCTCATATAGAATGCCTTGTTTGCCTGTATACAGTTTGAGATTTGTACTTAATTTTCCAAGAAATATTTTTTGTTAACTTACCAGAAAACAACCTAGTAATAAATAAAATAATGAAATTGCAGCCAAATTATATACAGTAGTCAATCAAAGCCAAAGGTCAAGCTTCATTTAAGTAACATTTTTTTTGTAAAATTCTTTCTGTTGGATAAATTTTTCCATATATCCACAAATAACGGTAATACACACATACTACACAGTTGCATATAGTCATTTACATATTAGCATCCTTTTACCTTTTACTTTTTTTCTGATTATAGCAAAAAAGAAGGCTAAAATATTTATGTTATACTTAAAGTAAAATTTAGAGACACTTAAAATTGAATTTTTAATAAACTAAGTTAAATTAAGTTTAAAGTCATTCCTCTCAGCATCACTTTTTTTTCATAAAATATGAATTGACAAGTTGAGGGCCAGGAGAATAAGTTAAACATTGAATTTAACTCCATGTCTGAATATATCAGTAAATTGGAACCTAACAACTGGGAATAGAACTTGTGGATTAATTACATATCTGACAAGCTTTCACAAGAAGAAAAACACATGAAAATCCATATTTTGAGCATCTAACTAAATTTGAAAAATGGATGTAGGTATTCTATTATAATCTAGTTTGTTTTTATTAAGATTGGCACCAAATCAAAGTTTGAAGATATTTTATTATACTATAAAACAAGATGGATTTTTCAGAGATAATTATATTGTATCACTGCAAAATTTGCTCTGAAAATTCATTTTAATAAAAGAACATTCAATTCCAGGATAAGATTGCACTGAATATACCACCTTCTGTTGTTCAATGAAATGACCAAATAAGCAAAGATAAGATAAAGATATTTTTAAAGCCTCAAAATGCAAATCCAACAAGAAAAATGGGAGAACTCCATTTGTAAAACAGGAGAATATAAGTAATATGACTTTATTGAACACAGGGAAGTAGCATTGATTTTGAGACATAGCTCCACCAGCTTTTATCAAAACTGCAGTAACTAGACCCAAATACAGAATGGAGGGGTATGGTGAAGGGAAAATAAGCTGATTAATTATACTCACCTGTCCATTTTCTGACAAAATAATAGAAGTATTTTGGGGGATAATTGAACAAAACAAGGTACAAATAAATTACCCTGAGAATTTTATGCCCAATGATATAGTACAATATTAATATCATGGATTTTCTTCTTAGCAAAATCCATTAAAAAAGTCAAATAAGATATCTTTTAAATATATTATAACATGTTGGGCATGGTGGTGCACACCAGTAATCCCAATACTTGGAAGGCTGACATAGGAGGATCACAGGTTCTAGACCTGCCTCAGCTACTTACTGAGTCCCTCAGCAATTTAGTGCTACTCTATTTCAAAATAAAAATAAAACAGGGCTGAGGGTGTAGCTCAGATGTAGAATGTTCCTGAGTTCAATCCCCAGCACTATATATATAACATATATCTCCAGTGCTATATATATATATATATGGGGAATGGCATGATCTTGGAACTCATATTGTCTATACTTGAAATCCAATATTGTCATTTATTAGTTCATTTACATTAATAGCATTTTTATGTTTATATGCCTCTACAAATGAAGATATAATAGTGTACAAATTTATTTTTAGAATTGAATATCAATATAGGAAATGGGTTTAAATGTCTCTCTGGTATTTTTTATGACATCTCTGTATTACATTTTTATTACTATTGTTATAAATGTGTGATAACATTCATGATAAAATAAAACCTAAATAATGCCTAGGTTGTAGTGTTATCAATACAATCAATTACCAAAAAAATCATAAAATATTATTGTGAAGTAGTCTTTACTAATAAAAAAATCACCAAGTAAAATGGCAATCAATATTTATGGAGTTTGTGCTTCTAGAGTACAGGTAGAATTTCTAGACAGATTAAAGGCTGGATCATCTCTCCATAGGATTTTTATATAAATTTTAGAAAAAATGTATATAACTGAAGAACATCATGCTAAGTCAGATCAGCCAGACTCAAGAAGTCAAGGTCCACATCTCTTCTCTAGAGAAAAATTAGAAAAGAAAAGGGATCTCATGAAAATGAGAACAGTAGAGTAGTGGAAGGAGATCTGGGGAGAGAGGAGGCAAGGGTAAGGGGAGGTATGCGGAAGGAAAAACACCAAATAATGGTTTATGCATATGTGACTGTATTACTATGAATCTCACCATCATGTATAATTATATTCCACCAATAGATTAATCATGATAAAAGGAAAACATTAACCAAATTTCAACCTTTTGCAAAACAAAAACCAAAGCCGAGGTGGGGTCAGTCTTGGGTTTGGAAGGAAGATGACTGAATGTCTCAGTGGAACTTGACATTCTTCCAACACCATGTCACATGAAACAAATAAGCAAAACAAGTATCATGTTAGGAAAAATTATTTTATTAGGGAGATAATAAAATAATTTTATTTTATTATGATATCATTGTATGATACCTCCATGAAAATAATATCAAAGCAAGTGTGGGTCTCAACTGGATTACTGGAGCATATAAAATGGGGTGGTGGTGACTATACAAACTGTATACCAAAGCATAAAATGAAAGAATTATAAAATGAGAAAGGAAGACAAAAAAATAAATCTGATCTAGATGAATATGTAACCAAAGAACAGGAAGAAATTTCTTACAGCAGCATCAATAAATGAAGCAAGTTAATATGAACAACTGTAAAGTGAGATAGGACATAAAAGATATTTAATAGAATGATACAAATGGTAGGTTGTAGACCTTAGGAAAAATAGCTCAGTATCCAAGAACATTATTCCAGAATTCATAAATAAGTTAGGAATCACAAGTAATAGAATAGACAATGTGGAAAATCAAATTTCAGACAGATATTATGCTTATATGAAAATGATTTTATAGAAACACAAAACATAAATATTTATAGATATGTATCAAATTGCCCAAAAAGATTTTTGAGTTATAGCATAAATAGTGTCTTAAGTTGAAAAAGAAATACATAAACTGAAGAATACTCTGCTTTCAGAAATATTTGGTTAGAATAGCTCTTCATCTCCAACACGTACTGGTAAAAAAATAAAAATTCAAAGTAACTGAAAAATAGATACCCAATTGGCTGAAAATTGAAAACACATCACATACAAGTGGGGAAAAATTAAGTCACATATCAGGAGAAGCAAACAGAGCAAACCTGAAAAGTCTTAATGTAACATAAAAGGCTGTTAACCATTAGGGCTGTCTATATTCAGATGAGTACGTGTGTGTGTGTGTGTATGTGTGTGTGTGTGTGTGTGTGTGTGTGTGTGTGTGTGTGTGTGTTTGAAGATAGAGCAATACTATTAGTAACATGAGAAATTGAAGTGTAAAACCTTCATGGAATGGTGGATAGGGAATTCTGTATTGACTAATACTCAGAGCTCTTCTAAGGTCAAGGGGCAAAATCAGAGAGTGTGTCAAAAAATATTGCATCGAATCAGTTATGACAGCTATGTGTTATCAAATTGATTATAAAATTATATGTAAACCTAACAATACTTAGGATGTTGCCCCATTCGTAGGAAGACTGCCTGTCAGACTTTCAAGTCAGAAAGTGGATGACAACGTTTGATGGATATGTAAGATAGTACAGAAAGAATAGTTTCCTTCAGTGGTTAACTCAAGAAAAAGAGGTGTTAAAAGGGGCTATGTCCTCTGACTTGACTCTTGTACCCATGGTCAACACTGCTATGCTTTTTTTTCTTCACGTTTCTGGGCATTATTTTTTTCTTTCTAGGTGCTAAAACCACAGAATCCTGGTAAAATTTATAATATATGTTTCTTCTGTTTCAGCTCCTTTAGGAAAGAAACAAATAATAAATGCAATTTTCTATGATTTTAAAATCCTTTGTATCACAATAGATTGTTAAGTGGTTTTTTAATCTAAACAAAAACTCTATTTATTATAATATGAAAATTATTTTTGACAGGTGATAGTTCAGAATGACGGACAGAAAATATTGTACTATAATATAACCATGTTTCCAAAATTTGTCAGAGGACACCATATTAATGATTTTTACCATACTTAAAAACAAGTATGTTAAGTACACTTACCAAGAAGCTGTCATTACCTTAAGTGACAAGAAAAACAGTACTGAAACACTACAGAATTAGCCATATAACTAATCAAAATCAGACCTTTCCCATGTCCGTGAGCCATCTAAAACAATTGCAATGGTTAATGGTCTCAAAGCATGACGATTTGGCTTATAAATAGTAATGGAGAATAACTTACAAGATTCCTATACAAGAAAGCAATAGATATCTTCAATAAACTGAAGTAGGATTTAACTATTTACATTTTTATTCAATGTTTACTTCAGAGACACACATAAAATGAATGAGAAAAAAAAGCTAACAGGATGAAATTTAGCTTATCATGAAAATGACAAACGCCAACAAGGGAATAGCCTTTTTTTTTCCACTTAACTCTCATAAAAACAACAAAAGGTAATTAATATCCCATTTTAAAGATGAAGAAATTGAAGCTAAAAATGACTTCTTTCCAAATTTCCAAGACTATTAAACTGGTAGACCTCACACACACCGCTGAGGTTGGTTGGACTAAAAGCAAAGGCTAGGGTTTCCCTTCCTTCCTCCTCCCAAAGCTGACCCCAATGTCAACGCATCAGAGGACAAATGGAAACCATTACTTAGGAGACTGTATCACGGGACCTTCCCAGAGCTTGTCCAAACTGGAGATTGTATAGAATAGTTATGGGTAAGAAACTAGTCTCTAAGGACTTGTCAAAGAGAGACAAAAGACTGGAGGCTAGAAAGAGGAAATAGCCACAGATGGCAGAAATGTAGTTTGATTTAACAAACATAAAATAAGAGATTAGCAGTCATGGAAAGTGAAGGGTCCTATTCTTTTCTCTCACATGTGGAAGCTAGTGAGTAATCGGGATGCAAGAGGGACTTTAGGTAATTGAGGAGAAACCTCAGTGGAGCGATGGAGGGGGTCTAGGGGAGGTTAGTGGTGTTGTGGGGGAGAGAGGTAATGAAGGAAATATTTCATTCTATTGATGTTATGTACATATGTGAATTTATCAGTGCCAATCTCAATATCATGTATGAGGAAGGAGAGGGAGGGGGAGGAAGCAGGCAGGAAGCTCACCAAGTGCTGTGTATATATATGTCCCTATCACTCTGAACTACATCATAATGTGAGACTATAATGCACCAATAATAGTATATTGCAAATAAAAAATTAAAAAGCAAATGGAACCACCTAGTGATCTTCTCTTCACAGTCCAGCTTCTGGGTCAGGGTTACTGATGGTCAGCTGTGCCACCCTTTCCATGATGACTCTGTGGTTACTGGAAGAAAGGTGACCCATGGAAGCCACTACCTTAGCTGCCCATGTCCAGCACTTCCAGTTTCTTTGCGCGTACCATGAAATTCCAGAAGCCACTGTGGGACATCTACTTGGTTTCCTTGTGCCCATAACTAATGGCACATTAATAACTGGTCTTTGACCTGTCTTTGTTTTCTGTTACCAATGTTTTTCCTTTTGTAACAGTGTACTTACTTTAGACATAATGGTCTAACTGGTACTGAATTAATGTCATGGGTCCCCGTAAGATGATCCTAAAATTCATGGGTCATCCCATGGTGATCATGATGTCACCTTGTTAGTTCACCCAGGATGAAAATTTGAAATTCATTTTTAAGAAGTCTACTCACATTTCAGGCAATTACTTCTAGGTCTAAACTTTGCAGTGTATGCCAATTTTCATCATAAACTTCTCATATAATGTTTGTTTTAAAAGGTCATCTATACAGGAATCTGCAGCAGTGTTAGTATTGGGAGGGAGAGTAAACTGAGGGGCAATGTCAAGTATATATATATATATATACACACAAAAGAGTTTCTTCAGTGGTTTGATCTCGAGGTGAAACTAACAATAGCAAAAAACAAAAACAATATACAAAAATGATGTTTTTGGTCAGCAGAAAAAAAATCAAATGATGAATTTCAACACCACTTTGATATTTCTAGTATTTAATCTAATCTCATTATGTTAGTTAATAAGGATGCATTCACTAGGTGTCAAGTAAATGTCATAGCTTTGCCACTCTGAAGGGTAGACTTCATTGTTAGGCATACCGAAGAAGTAAAGACTAATTGAAAATAATTGAATAATTAAATAACCAGACCAGGATAAATGGCTATGTTAAATCTGTGGTGTTTAAGTCTTGCATTTTCAACTTAAAAACATTAATATTTATAAATATGTTGTGGCAGCAATACTTTTAGACAAAAAGATGAATTTAATGATGATTGAATCTTTTAAATACTTTCATATTCCATCATTGATTTTAATTATTATCAACATTTTACTCCAAAAGTTGTTTGTTGCAAAATATTCCTTAATAAAGATAATATTTTTATCTATATTTGTATCTATAATTGTATTAGGTTTATTAAAAAACAAATGAAGTCCTACAGCTGATTTTTTTTATCTAGGGGCTCCTAGATAAAAATCAGTCTACACATCTTCATTAATGTGGATTCTAGCTATTTGCCATTTTTGTTCTTTCGCAACCTCATTTCCACTTGGAAGAGTCTCATATTTTCCTGACAGTTGCATGTAGGATGTATGACAACGGATTCCATGCAAAAGCAGAATATTCTCTCCTCTACTTTCCTAAGATGGAAATTAAATGTCATTAAAGCATTATTAAAAATGATTTGAGTATCCCTTGCCAGAACAGGGAGTGCCGTTCTCTTCACTTGTCTTCTTTCAAGTTTTTCATTAAAATTCTATAATTTTATGACATAAAGGACTGAACAACTTTTGTTAGATGTAATCCTAGGTACACTGTGTTCTCTATCTGTTGATGGCTTATAAAAATGTAATTGAATTTTGTGTATCTTTTTTGTTTAAATTTATAGATGCATTTTTTGGTATTTTTAGATTTTAAATTCTTGAATTTTAAAATCTCTTTAGATGTGCCATAAGCAAAATCATAATCTAGCAATAGTCAAATAAAGTTTATCTTACCAATCCCAGTACTTTGGGAGGTGGAGACAGGAGGATCCGGGTTCGCGGCCAGCCTCAGCTCGCTCTCTCTCTCTCTCTCTCTCTCTCTCTCCCCCTGTCTCTCTCTCTCTACCTTCGTGAGACCCAGTTTCAAAAGTAAAGTATAAATAATAGGGCCTGGGTTGTAGCGCGGACGTAGAACGCCCCTGGGTTGAATCTGTCATGGACAGATAAACAAATAAGTACAGTTGGTTTAACTGCAGTTTAATTTTTTGTATTTTCATACAGATAAAAATAAGTAGGATGTTATAAAACATGTGTTTTTAATACAATTAATGTAGTTACACCTTTTAGCCATTATAGTAGCCTATTGATTATAATTTTATCTCTGTCAGAGAAGAAAGATTAATAAACTATATCTCTGAAAGATTAGTAACACTAATTGTTAAACTGTTTCAAGTAAGTTGTGAGTAAATTATCAAAATTGTTCTTTGTTTCAGTTTAGCCCTTTCTCTATGTCCTGGCTTCTTGTGCAACACTTTAAACCTTGGCATGTTTTTTTTTGTTTTTTTTTTTGCGGTACTGGGGATTGAACCCAGGGGCGTTCTACCTCCAAGCTACAACCCCGGCCCTGTTTTTTATCCTTTACTGAAACCGGGTCTCACTAAGTTCTGGAGGTCCTCGCTAAGTAGCTCAGGCTGGCCTCGAACCCGGATCCTCCGGTCTCCACCTCCCAAGTACTGGGATTACAAGCGTGTGCCACCACTCCCGGCTCAGCAAAAGGGTTTTAAAAATTATTTTAATCATAGTACCTTCCCTGATTCAACACGTCGCCCTTGTGCCAGGCATGGTGGCGCAGGCTTGAAATCCCAGTACGTGGGAGGCGGAGACCGGAGGATCCGGGTTCCCGAGCAGCCTCAGCTTAGTGAGCCCCTCGGCAATTTAGTGAGACCCTGTTTCAAAATAAAGAATAAAAAATAGGGCCGGGGGGTGTAGCTCGGAGATAGAACCCCACCCCCACCCCGGGTTCAATCCCCGGTACCGCAAAAAAAAAAAAAGAAAGAAAAAAAGAAAAGCGATTCCAGTACTCGGCGCCGGGCGTGGTGGCGCACGCTTGTAAGCCCAGTACTTGGGAGGCATAAACCAGGGGATCCAGGTTCGCGGCCAGCCTCAGCTACTTAGTGAGGCCCTCGGCAACTTCGGCTGACCCGGTTTCAAAATAAAGTATAAAAAATAGGGCCGGGGGTGTAGTGCGGAGGTAAAACGCCCCTGGGTTCAATCCCCAGTACCGCAAAAAAAAAAAAAAAAAAAGAAATCCCAGTACTTGGGAGGCTGAAACCAGAGGATCTGGGTTCGCGGCCAGCCTCAGCTGCTTAGTGAGGCCCTCCGCAATTTTGTGAGACCCTGTTTCAAAGTAAAGAATAATAAAATAGGGCTGGGGTTGGAGCTTGGAGGTAGAATGCCCCAGGTTCAATCCCCAGTACCGCAAAAAGAAAAAAAAAAAAACATTGCCCTTTAACATATATAAACCAAAGGTTTATCTTACTTCATAACCTTGAAAATTAAGGTTTTATGTTCTGTTTTCAGTACTGATAAAACAAAAGTTGAGGTGCTTTTCATTACACATGGAACTATTCTTGATCTATATCTTAGTATCCAATAACTTTGGTAAAAACTAAGAGTCTCTTAGAAGCCAGCTGGATAGGTTCTATTTCTCTGCGTTGTATCAAAGAAATGTAAAGAAACTATAGAAACATGGAAAGGGGGTGGGACACTGTCAGTGAGTCTCAGGATAAATGACCGAGTCCCTGAAATTGAAACTAATGATGAATTCTTTTCTTTATATCATTTCTATTTTAATCTCCCTGAATACAAACAAAACACTGAAATTGAGTATGTACATTTGGATCTTTTACTTCTAGTCACTTGAATTTAACACTATTTGTGGCTTAAAAATCCCAACTGAAATAAGAAGAGTGGCGATAATAGCGAAGCGGTCCCTAACTTGCTGATGAGGTACATTCTCACATTCTGCTGCTTCATTTGCAAACTCTGTAAAATGAGTTCTATTCTCTGACAGGTCCCTTGTCATTCTTTCCCACATTATTAGAATGTAAAGCACTTCAGCTCAGAACCAGGAATGAGGCAGCCATCTTAGTCTGTTACTTTTTTGGATTTGGTATTTCATGTGGTAAGGATCTGATCCACAAAACTTTTAATATATCATTATTTTAATGAAAAAAGGGCTACCTCAGAAGCATTAATAAAGTCACAGCCAATAATGACGAGGCTCTGGGGTTAGATGGGGGGCCAAGTGATATGAAGAGAAGCCATGATTTCACTGCAGGCTGGTGGTCACATACGGTGTACACTTTTCATCCTTAGATGTAATTTGAATCAGTAAGACTGGACCTTCATAAAACCACACTTAGAAGATACGTTACCTCTTATAATGACACAATACAGCTTGTTCATTTAATAAACAGAAATATTAAATGATAAAAGGTTATTAACTCTCTTCAGATCATTCATATAGCCATTCATGCTAATATATTATAATTAATAATAGATTTTTAAATTTTATAACAGCAATACCTATATAACAATATACGTTGCAATAAAGTTAACTTATTTGTACAATGCACTAGTTTTCTTCAGTTTCTGTGAGAACGCTTTTTGAGGTTACTGCCTATGCTATTCTTAATATATATTTGAAAATTAAAATTTAAAAAATGAGAGTATAATGCAAACTTACATCATTTCCTAGTATACTGTATGACATTTTTAAGGGAATTTAGACCTAATGAATAAATCAGTATACATTTTTATTTGAATCTAAGAACTACTTTTTAATTAACTAGCCATAGGACTATTATCATTGTCTTAATTATATGTCAGTCAATTAATGAATAAGGAAAGGTAAAACAGCAGAACAGTACAAGTTATTTGAATATTTATAATTCCTTAGATGCATGAAAGGATACAATTGTAATTTTTTGTAATTTCAAAAATGTGTGTAGATCCATATGTTATAAAAGGGTAATTGATTTTTGCTTTATTTATTGAATCTCCTGAAAATGCCTCCTCTCCAGTCCCCCTGCCTCTTGCTCTACTAAGATTAGTGTCAATAGAATATCCACAGGTACCTTTTAAACCTAAATCAAATTTGTGTGGCACCCCTTGCTAGTACTTATGAGTATTCTTTATTTCATACGGAGACGATGGGATGGAAGCCTTTGAATGACCTATCTTGAGATATCCCCCCATCTTATCTTCTGTTGCTAATTATACCTGAGAATGCACAAATTTACAAACAGTAAACTTTATTGATTACGGTTCTGGAGGACAGAAAGTCCAGCATCAAGGTGCTGGCAGTGCAGTGTTGGGGAGTGCTGCTCTCTGCTTCCATGAGGATGCCTTGTGCTCATCCCCATCCTCTGCAAGGGATAAACATCCTTTTCTCATGTCAGAAGGGAAGGGCTGAGCCTATGTATTCAAGCTTTTTTATAAGGCACTAATCCACCCATGAAGGTGTCCACCTATGACCTGCTCAACTCCTGAAGGCCTCACATCTGAATACGCCTGCATTGAGGATTAAGCTTCAGTGTGAATTTTGTGGGAGACACAAATATTCAACCCATAGTATCTCCTAAGCCCAACAGAAAGACCCTGTCGTTTCTCTGGTAGTTGCTCCTACAACTTTGCTATTTCCTCATTTCTGCTGTAGTCACACCTACTTCTTCTCTGGTTCTTGAACATTAGGCACATGGTTTAGCTGATTCCTCTGCCAGAAATAAAATTTGCCCAGGTGTCGCCTTTGCCAACCATATTCTTCAAGCATTCCCTCCAACGTCATCTTTTTCTTGAAGATGCACCCTGATTAATCTACAAATGTCACAAACTTCACTAACTCATTACTCTAGTTTCTCAATTACTCCAATCAATATATTTCACTTTTCCCAAACACTCATCACCTTCTACCCTCCATAGTAAGTTAATGATTTATTGTTTTAGCAAATAAAAATTAGCCTGACTGCAAAAATCTTCCCAGCCAAAAGCTTCACATACTACCTGTAAATTTAAAAGTAAACAAATGACTTCCTTAACTCATAAAAACAAAAGTTGTCAATTGGGGTTTCTTTGTGTTTTCCCTGATTTTTATTTTCTCACCATTTAACCTCTTTCAGCAGGACCTGAGCCTGTGATTGAATGCAGAAGCCAGGGACTTGAACTTAGGCACACGCGTGTGTGAATATGTATATGTGAGTTTGGACAGACCTCCATAGTGTTTGCCAAGTTTGGGCACAAAAACTTGGAAAATGTGACAATAAAGAATAAAAGTAGTGACTCAAAAAAAAAAGGGAAACAAATATACTGTGACTGTAAATAAAAATATGTCCTTCTTTGAACGACCATGGCTTTCTTGCTCATTGAAAACTGGTTCTCTAAAAGTCTATCCTATTACAAATGTTGCTTTTTGAAGTTATACCAGTAAGAAAAAAATATTCCATTCTTGCCTAGAGGATCAAAGACATTTTGTACAGAGAAGGAGCCCCTATTATATCCAATCAAAATTCAAAATTTCACATGGGGGTTTCTGGACAATATATTCCACATCTTCCTTAGTTATTGTTTCCAAGGAAACAAAAATCAGAGACCATTTAACAATCCAGACAAACAGATCCCTAATTTTATATGGCAAAATGACGAGGCACTCAAAAGTATTTACTGTGAAATCAAGGGTCATAAATAGTTAGTATATGCAATAACCAGAAAGTGAATTTTCTATATATTTTATCAATGTGAATCAAACATAGTTTATGTAATTTAAAACCATTCAATAAAGGTGGATATATTGGATATAAACATACAACACAGAAAGCTCTTCAAATCATAATTTTAAATGACATTGACAAATTTCATTATACATAAATTTTTAAAACACAAAATAGTATTTTCAATAATTTGTAGTTAGATTGATATGTATCAAATGTACAATATATTAACAGGAATAATTCAAATAGTGATTGCTTCTGGGGTGGTATACCAAAACATTCCAATATTTTTGTGTATCTTAAAAATATATATGAAACAATCAAGCAAAATATTCACATCTTTTGTCACCCTCATTTGAGAAAGTGTTATTGTTGTATTATTACTCATCTTTCTTGAATTTACAGTATGCTAACCAAGAGCCTAAATTTAAAAGTTTTAATCTAGAAAATCAAATAACATATACTTTATTAAAAAACAGTGTTAGCTAAACTGACTTACAAATTGAATTATTTATTCCATCCCTAGAAAAAGTGGTTTTGCTCTTCATGTTCTGCTAAATATGATAGGTTCTATTCCAAAATGAGAGCTATTTTTAAACTTATATTTTCTTTCTACTAGTACATTATAAAGGTGTTAGGAACTGGTCAATGTTATTAAAATATTTCAGTCTCCAGAAAAGGTCAACAAAAAATTAGTTCTTCTATGGAATACAAATTTCCCCAGGGATCCTATCCATTTGGCTGAATGCAGTTACAGAATGCAGATTTGGTGGCAGCCGCGTTAGTCAGCTTTTGGTCACTGTGACCCAAATACTTTAGAAGAACAACTAAGAGAAGGAAAGATTTATTTTGGTTTATGGTTTTAGTCCCACTGTTGGCTGGCTACATTACTTTGGGCCTGAGGTGAGACGTTAGGTGGAAGGGTATGTTGGAGGAAAGCTATTCAGCTCATGGCAGGAGAGAGAGAGAGAGAGAGAGAGAGAGAGAGAGAGAGAGAGAGAGAGAGAAAGAGTTAGGAAGGTGCAGGAGAGAAAATAAATGCTTCCAGGCACACCCCCAGTGGTCTACTTCCTCCCACTGGGTCCTGACTCCCAGTAGTCCATTCAGCCATCAATGGGTTAACCCACTAGTGTGGTCAGAGTCCTCATGATCTAATTACTTTAC
The DNA here is from genome assembly GCA_004027185.1 of Glis glis. Classification (NCBI taxonomy): domain Eukaryota; kingdom Metazoa; phylum Chordata; class Mammalia; order Rodentia; family Gliridae; genus Glis; species Glis glis. The sequence continues at coordinate 13,910 of PVJS01023373.1, read as the reverse complement.
AAAATCCCCATCTCCAGACACAGGAGACTTCGGAGGACATTCTAGAGCTAAACCATAACAGCAGCCAATATCGTCCTACCTGACCAAAAGATTGCTGATTATCTGTCTTACTCGTCACCCAGGGACCACCTCTATTCTTTTGCCCTTTGATAACTGTGATGTTGGCCTTCTTTTCACAGTTTATTGCTCCCCCTGACTGGGAGTAAGAGAAGAAAATAAATTCAGAGTAATCCATTAGACTAATTCAAAATTTAAATGAACCTGCCAGAATAATTTATTTTGCTCCACTAACTCAAAATCTATCAGTAAAACAGAACAACAACAACAACAACAAAAACCCATAATGCATGCCTGTAATCCCAGTACAATCAAAGAGAGATATTTGAAAAAATATCCCCAGAGGCAGCATGAAGATAGAGGCAAAGAGTGGAGCCATGGGCAGTCAACAGAAACCGGAAGAGTAAGGGATGGATTCCCTAGAAATTACAGAGGGACTACCACTCTGCTCTCACCAGCATTTTGGTCCAGTGATACTAATTTCAGATTTTTGGTCTCTAGAACTATTAGGAAATAAATTTCTGGTTTCAGCTATCCAGTTTAGAAATAATGCAGTATTCTTCTTTATGGCTGAGTAGAATTCCACTGAGTGTATGTCTCAGTCAGCATCCTCACGGTTGTATCACAGTAAACCTGACCATACAAATTAAAGGAAGGAGAATTTATATGCTCAGAGATTATTTTAGATTAAGGGTTCAGTCCATGCAAGACAGGCGTCTTTGGATCTCAGGGCATGGTGGTGGAGAGCACATAGACTCTGTTCCTCATATCATGGAGGCTGGAAGCAGACAAGAAAGCAAGTAAGCAACGGGGTTCAAAGACAAGCACAATCCCTAAGGCCACACCCCCAGGTATTCACCTTCTCCGGACACACCCCACTGGCCTAAGTTATCACTTATAATGTATAATAATACATTGCTATGGATTTATCTACTGAAGAGATTGTAACCTAATGACTTAACTATATCAACCCTGAACATTAATAAATGAGTTCTTTAGGGGACATTCTATATCTAACTATAACAATGTATATCCCATGATTTTGTAATCCATTATCTGTTGATGAACACCTAGGCTGGTGTCATAATTTGGCTATTGTGATGTTTGCAGAAAAATAGAGGGAACTAGCAAATATTATGCTGAGATCAGCTAGTCATACAAAAATGAAGGCTCATATGTTTCCCCTCAAATGTGGAAGCGAGGGAGAAATTGGGATACAAAAGGGACTACAGACAAAGGAGGAGAAACTCCAGTGGAGTGATGGAGGGGGTAGAGGGGAGGGAGGAAGGTTTGGGGAGGGAGACTTGATAAAAAAACACTTCAATTGACACAATGTACATATACAAAATTATTAATGCCAATCACAATGCCATGCATGGGGAAGGAGAGGGAGTGGGGTGGGAGCTGGGGGAAAGCTCACCAAGTACCGTGTGTATCTACACCTCTATCACTCTGAACTTCATTATGATATATGATTACAATGCACCAATAAGATTTAAGAAAAGAGAAATAATGCGGTGTAACAAGAATCAGGAATCTTTTCTTTGTTGCTACCTCTTCCCTAAATTTTTAGGATAATTCACTATTTGGTCTGATGCTATGTATGAGGTTTAATTACAGACTCTATTTCTTTACACATGTAGACATCCAAATATCCCATTATTTTTTGTGACACAGGTGGCGTGATGAGCTTTTTTTCTAGGAATTAGTTCACATTTTCTTAATTTTCAAATATTTTTTGGTCAGTTTTGTTTGTGTTCATAAAATTTTCATCTTTCTTGGATTTGCTGATTTCCCTATTGTATATTTGTATATGGATGATTTCATATCTTAGCTACTGTGAATAGTAATGCAATAAATATTGGTGTGCAGGTACCTCCTTGGTATATTAATTTCATTTGGGATATGTATCCAGAAGTAGGATAGCTAGATCACATAATAGATCCACTCTTAGTTTTTGAGGAACCCCTGTACTATTTCCATAATGATTGTATTAATTTACATTCCCACTAAAAGTACATAATAGTACCTATCTTTTCCCATCCATGCCAACTTTTTTGTTATCTTTTTTTATAATAGTCATTCTAACTAGGGTTAAATATCTTACTATAGTTTAGATTTGCATTTTTCTTATAGCTAATGATATTGAACATGTTTTCATATATTTGTTGGCCATTTGTATTTTCTCTTTTAAGAATTGTCCATTCCAATAATTATTTTTATCTTCGAATTGAATTTTTTGTATTTTTTGTTTAATTTTTTGAATTTCTTATTATTCTGATTATTAATAATTTATCATATATTATTAATAATTTATCATATATTAGTTAGCAAATATCCCCTCCCATTCTGTAGGTTGTACTTTACTTTGACTATATGGATTACTTCTTTTTTGTACAGAAGATTTTCAATTTGATATAATTCCATGTATCAATTTTTGCTTTCTTCTAATAGTTTCTTTTACTTTTGGACATACAGTTGATTAGGCACCATTTACTAAAGAAGTATCTCTTCTTCAAATGTATGTTTTTGGCACTTTTGTTGAGATTCAGTTGACTATAAATGTGTGGGTTTGTTTCTGGAATCTCTAATGTGTCCCATTGGACTGTGTCTTTTTTTTTTTTGCAAATGCCATGGTGTTTTGGTTGCTTTTGCACTGTGGTATCTCTTAAAATCAGGTATTGTGATGACTCCAGCTCTTTCCATTTTGCTAAAGTTTGCTTCAGCTTTTTAGGGTCTTTTGTGCTTCCCTATGAATTTTGAGAGTATGTCTTTTGGTTCCGTGCAGAAAGGATTAGCATTTTGATGAGGAATTGCATTAACCTATAGATCACTTGGGTAGTAGGAACATTTTAATTTTATTAATCCTTCCGGTACATAAACATGGGAGGTTTGTTCAAATTTTGTGTTCTCTTCAATTTTTAATCAGAATTTTGTAATTTTCATTGTGGAGATTATTCACTTCCTTGATTTAATATATGCCTAACTTGGGTTTTTTTGTTATTATAAATGGAATTGCTTTCATTATTTCTTTGTCAACAAGTTCCTTATTGGTGTATGATAAAGGTATTATTTTTACCCAAGATGAGAGATGAGGATCAAATTTAATTTTTTGCTTATAAATATACAGTTGCCCCAGCATGATTTGCTCCAGCATGATTTATTTTTTATTTTTTATTTTGATAATTTTATTGGTGCATTATAGTCTCACATCATAATATAGTTCATAGAGATAGTGCCATACATGCACACAGCACTTGGTGAGTTTTTCCCCGGTTCCCTCCCCATTTCCCCGCTTCCCCATACAAGATATTGAGATTGACATTGGTGTTCTCACATATGTATATAATATCAGTGGAAATGTTTCCTTCATTAATTTTCCCTCTCACCCCTTCCCCAAGCCCACCTCCCTGGCTCCACTGGAGTTTCTCCTCCTTTATCTAAAGTCCCTTTATATCTCAATTACTCCCTAGCTTCTGCATATGAGAGAAAACATGACCCTTCACTTTCTGTGACTGGTTAATCTCACTTATAATGTACTCCAGGTCCATCCATTTTCCTGCAAATGACATAATTTTGTTCTTCTTTATGGTTGAGTAGAATTCTATTGTGTTTATATCCCATGAATTTGCAATCCATTCATCAGAACAATTTATTGTAAAGGTTGTCCTTCCTTTTTTAAAAAGAATTACATTTAGCCAGGCCTGATGGTGCATGCCTAATATCCTAGTACTTGGGAGGCTGAAACAGGAGGATCGCAGGTTTGTGGCCAGCCTCAACAACTTAGGAAGGCCCTCAGCAATTTAATGAGATCCTGTTTCAAAATAAAAAAAATAAAACAAAATAAAATAGGGCTGGGGATGTAGCTCAGAAGTAAAATGACCCTGGCTTCAATCCCTAGTACTACACACAAAATAGGATTACATTTAAAATAGTTATATTTTTCATCTAATTGTGTACCCTGTAACATTATTGACTGTTTTATTAGTTCTTACAGTTTTTTTGGTGGGGTCTTAAGAGTTTACTATGTATAAAACCATATAATATGCAAACAGGAATAACCTGCCCTCCATCCTTCCTATTTGCATGACATTTTTTCTATTTTATTATTATTTTTAAAATTTTTAAAATAAATAAAATTAGTGGTTTAATTATATCATATTCATACATGCATTTAACAAAATTTCATCAATTTCACTCCCCAACACCTCTTTTATGCTTCTCTCCTCCCCCACACTGAGCCTCTTCCTCTAACATAATGACTTCCCTTCTACTTATTTTTTTTTTTACTTTTTTCCCTCTGGCTTCCACAAATGAGTGGAAGCATGTGATACTTGTTTTTCTCAGTCTGGCCTATTTTTCTTATCATGATGCTCTCTAGTGCCCTCAATTTTCCTGAAAATGACATTATTTTGTTTTTCTTTATGGCTGAATAGCACTCCATTGTGAATATATGCCCTGTTTTCTTTACCCATTTATCTGTTGATGGAAATCTATGCTAATTTCATAAATTGACTATCTTGACTTATACTGTGATATCCATGGGTATGCATGCATCTATACAGTATGCTGGTTTTAAGTTTTTCAGATAAATAAAAGGAAATAGGATAGCTGGGTATATGGTAGTTACATTTTTAGTTTTTTAATAAACCTCCTGTGGGGCCCAGAGGAAGTACAGGCTGGTGGTATGGACATGACCCTGCTCCCGCCAGCCACAGATGTGCACTCAGTTGTATAAGCATACTGAGCAAAACAGAACACGCCTGTGCACAAACACTTCCATGCTGGAATGGACATGCGCCATTTTGCCTAGAATCCTATATAAAGAACAGGTCTGTGGAATAAAGCTGCTGTTGTTGTTCTCCTAATGGCAACTCTGAGCGCTTTCTTCTCTCTGAGGATCTCACCGCCAAAAACTCCCCTGCAACCTCAGCTGGTCTCTGACACCTCCATACTGATTTCCCTAGTGACTGTGTCACTTTACATTCCCACCAGCACCCCTGAGTGATCCTTTTTCCCTACATCCTTGCCAGAATTTATTATTTGTATTCTTGGTGATTGCCATTCTGACTGAGGTGAGAGTGAAACTCGGGGTAATTTTGATTTGCATTTCCTGGCCGGTCAAAGTGGCTGACATTTTTCTCATAATTGTTAGCCATTTGTACTTGTGTCTGTTCAATTCAGCTGCCCACTTATGGAATGGGTTATTTGATTTTTTTCGGTGTTGAGTTTTTTTGTGCTGTTCATATAGTTTGGATATTTACCCTCTCTCAGAAGAGTGGCCAACAAAGGTATTCTCTCATTCCATATGTCCTCTCTTCACACTGTTAGTTTGCCCCTTTGCTGTGAAGCAGCCTTTTGCTTTGATGTCATCTCACTTATTGATTCTTGGTATTATTTCCTAAGGTATAGGAGTAGTAGACAAGGCATTGTGGCCTTGGCCTCTATGTTGAAGTGTCTATATGTTGAAGTGTCTATATGGTGAAGTGTTTTGTCTATGTTTTCTTCCAGCAGTTGCAAAGTATCTGGTCTTATATCTAATCTGATCCATTTAGAGTTGACTTTTGTACAGGATGAGACAAAGATCAGATTGAGTTGTATTTTTCTACATAGGGATATGCAGTTTTTCTAACATAATTTGTTAAAGAGGCTGTCTTTTCTCCAAAGTATGTTTTTGAAATCTTTTTAAAGATTCAGATGACTGTCGTTGTGTGGGTGGCTTTCAGTGCCTTCTTTTGTATTCACTTGGTCAACATGTCTGCTTTTATGCCAGCACCATGCTGATCTTGATTCTATGGCTCTACAGTATAATTTGAAACCAGGTACTCCGAGGCCTCCCCCACTGCCATTTTTGCTCAGGATTGCCATGGCTATTCTGGGTTTTGTTCTTCCATATGAATTTTAGACTGCTACTTTCCTGAATTAAAGAGACCTAGAATTCTGGTGGATTCCTTAGGGTCTCTTAAGTATAGCAACATACCACCTACAATGGGAATAATTTGACTTTTTCTTTTTCTACTGTGTCCCTTTTATTTCTTTCTTTTGCCTAATTTGCTGTGGCCCAGATTTCAAATACTATAACCAAAAGGAGTGATGAGAGTAGACATCCTTCTCTTGCTAGTGATTTTAGAGAAGATGTTTTCAGTTCTTCCCCATTGGGTATAATGTTGGCTTTGAGTTTGTCATATACAGCCTTTAAAGAAAGAAAACAAAGAAAGGAAAGGAATAAAAACTGGAAAGTATAAAAGACATATTGAAAAACAACCCAATTAATTGAAAAAAACAGATACAATTAGAAATATGAAAAAATGAGGGAAAAACAGAACAATACACCTTACCAAAAAAAGTGAATGCATAAACAAACAAAAAGGTTAACAATTTCTCCTTGCTGGTATAATTGAAAAGGAGACACTGCTTTCTGGAGCTTTCATTTTTAGAATCCACCATCTACCAGGAGGTTTGCAGGACACAATTAAAGTTCATTTTGTGCCTTGTTATTTCCAACCTAAACAGGTCAAGCCTCTTAGGTGAGTGTGTATACTGAGCTCTGCCCCTCCTTGACTACCAGTAAGTGCTGACAAAATGTTGTTCACTGCAATTATTTGTTCCCAATAGCTCTGTTTTTGTACATGGGGACAAGGTCATGACTGTAGTAGGAGCCACCCGCCAACCCTCTCTCTCTCCTGAAGCGCCCATGGACTGATGTGAATTGCATTGCACCCCACATCCTGAGCGCTTCAGTCTGTGTGCTGAGGTGGGATAGCTAGTATCCAAGTCCCTGTGAATCTACCAAAGGCCTCTTGGTGTGTTGCAGGTAGCCAGCCTGATGGTCCTGGGCTGGGGTGGGGAATTGTAGGCAACATACTTTTCACCAAACCTAGCTGTGCCACTCCTGTACCCAGTCCCATCCCTCATCCACCCTTAGCCTGTCTCCTTCCTTGACATAAAGCTCAGACTGCCCATTTTGAAAAGATGCATGCTCTGTCTGCCTCTTTAGTTGACCCACAGGCTGCTGCCCAGAGCTCCCAATGAGCCCGTGACACAGCATCAACACTGAGCCCTGACTGCCTCTTAGGGGGGCACCTGACAACGCAGTGAACAGTGGCCACTGGGTCTTAGACACACACACACACACACACACACACACACACACACACACAGAAAAAAAATGCAGGGTTTTCTGATTTCCTATGTGGAAAGCAAAGACAATGAGCCCCTTTTAGGACGGTCCCCTCACTGAATCCCCAGGGAACTACAACGTCTCTTCTCCTCTGGAAGCTGATTAAGCAGGATTCAGGTCTCCTTTCTGTTCTGACTATATAATTGCCCAATAGTGGAGTTTGCATTTCTTGAAATCACTGAGATTTTTCTTACTGGTCACTGACTCTTTGGACTGCACTCCAGCCCTTTCTTATTTATTTATTTATTTATTTATTTATACGTGTGGTACTGGGAATTGAACCCAGGAGCATTGTGCCTCTGAGCTACACCTCCAGTCCTATTTTATTTTGAAACAAGGTCTCACTAAGTTGTGGAGGGCCTCACTAAGTTGCTGAGTCTGGCTGCAAACCTGTGATCCTTCTGTTTCAGCCTCCCAGGTACTGGGATTACAGGTGTGCGCCACCATGCCCAGCTCATTCCAACTCTTTTTTATTGCCCCCATAACTCATCATGCGGCCACACAACTGTTGATTTAATTTAATCTCAGGAGAAGCCAGTGTGTGCCAGATGCCTTAGTCCACCATTCCTCTCCTTCTGTGTGTCCCTCATTTCCTTCTCTTGTCTAATTTGCTCTGTCTAAAACCCTTTGTACTCTACTAAATAAGAGCAGTGAAAGTGAACACTATTGTGTTGTTCCTGATCTTAGAGGAAATCTGTCCAGCTTTTCCCACTTGCTATGATGCTGAGTGTGAGTTTGTAAGAGAGAGCTATAATTATGTTGAAGTTAGATCCTTTCATACACAATTTGTTCAGGGCTTTTATCATAAAGGAATGATAAATTTTATCAAATGCAATTTTATTATTTTTCTATTGTGATCATCATAGAACTTTTACCCTTTATGTGATAAAGAATTTTTTTGTGATGTTAAATTCAGTTTTTAAAATCTGCTCCAAGCTGCATAAAATTAATTTTGGCACATGTTTTACATGCACTTGAAGAGAAGGATATACTATAATTTGTACTGGCTTCTGTATGTTTCAATTAGATCAAGTTTATTTATCTCGTTTGAATTATTCCTAACTCTGTTATTTCTTTCATCCTGTCATTTGGTGATCCGTTTCTTTCTTTTTGATCTTGCAATTGCCTATACTTTTGTCAATTTTATTTTATCTATTTTGAGGCCATACATTATTTGTTTACAGATTCCAAATACATTTCTGGTGGTTTGGTACTTTCATAGTTGAGAAATATCATTCTTATCTATAGGAATCCCTTTTTCCCTTGTCTAAGTTTTCTGAAATTGTTGTGGCAAAATCATTTCAGTTTGGCTGTTGTTTTGCACTTTCATCTACTCGCTCATTATCAATCTTATGCATAAGTTGCATCTCCTGTAATCAGCCTAAACTTTTGCATCTGTCAGTTATTGCTGTGTTGAAAACTACAAAATTCAATTGAGCAGTGTGGACTGAATTTAAAAATCAAAGAAAATTTAAAAGAGCAAGCTTAAGGAAATGTTGAAACTGCTATTTTGAAAAAAAAGGAAGAAACTGCATTGGGGATGCTAAGTTCTGCAAGGAGTGTGGATTAAGCAGTGTACTAACCCCCAATCTTCACAATGATTGAGGTATCAAACCATGCTCAAGAGAAAAGCCAGTCAAAATTGAGGTATACTATCTACTAAGACATCAATTTAAACTGATGAAATGTTCAAATTCTTGCACAAGCCAATAGCTCTGGAAGGGTCTATCAGACATGTTATGAATAAAAGATAGGAGATGTACTTGAAAAACTTCCCTTAACTGCTGGAAACAAGTTAGAAGAGCCAATAGGTTAAATAATATGCTACCAATTGTGGTAGAGGTTAAGACAGAGGATCTTAGGGTAATTACTAATGTTGACTAATTTAGAATCTTCTTCCTTATGTGGATCCCCATTAGGAATTTCTAGTGGAGCCAAAATCCATAGGCACTGAAAGAGATTTTGAAAGGAGACCTAATTTCCCATATTTGCTTCTGTGGCCAATATTCTTCCTTTCTTCAATTACCTGAACAATTAGTGACATTTATAATACTAAATATTACAGCTAAAATATTTTTATTTATCATCTAAGATTTTTCTGGTATAGTAAAAATGTGTTCCAACATCTTGAAACATAAATAGTCGAAAATAGGGCCAAACTGAAAAGGCAAAGAGCACATGTGTACTGCCTCCTTCCAAACAAACCATACCTCTTTTAAAGCCACCTATGACTTGACAGTACTATGGATTATCTATGAATCGAAAAGCTAAGAGTTATGACCTGAGAGACGCAATCTGTGACATGCAAAATAATTCAACCGTTAATCCAACAAACTGAGGTGTTAAAAGGCAAGAAGGAAAAAAAATTATATCTGGAGGGACCGAAGCAATCCACAGTCATGTGTAAAGTAAAGTTATGAGAAAGAAGAAACTGACTAAACAGACAAAACTGTCTTGAGAAAGAAAAAAAAAAGAAAAATCTGATATACTGAGATGAAAAGCAGAGATAGTATTGAGGAAAACCATATGACAGCAATGGGTACAGAGGACCCCCTCCAAGGCTTCTAGATCCCATAATTATTTCCAAACATATAGGAGATGGGCGATACTAAGGGTTGATAATTTATGTAATCTATTCCATAAATACAATAAACATGGATGTACATGTTGTGAGATAACTATGATGAACACTGAGATTTTCACTGAGGATTCTGTCAAAATGCATGGAAATCAGTGTAACAGCACTGGGCCTTAAGATGGAATAAAACAATATATAGATAAACTGTACTATAACTCAGTTTATTTGAAACCATGAACAAATAAAATTATATTAACAAATACAATGAAGTTCCCTCATTTCTCAGAACAGTGCCAGTCTTCATTGAAAATAAAACAAGCTATTTTTTCTTAGAGAATTTGGTTCAGAAAAAACTGACTCTTTTTAAGACAGGCTTTGGGTTTTGGACGTCTGGTCATCCCTAACATAAATGGCTGTTATTAGCAATAGTGTTTGCACAACTAGGGTTTTATAAATTGCTAAACTTCCTGGGCCAAACATTCCTAACTGTAGAATTTGAAACAAAATATGCATAGGCATTAAATTACAGTAAACTGGACATCCAAGGGTCATATTTTTTAAATTTTAGGACAGAATGCAAAAGTCTCTGTAATGTATATTGTTTTCCCTTTAAGGAGATAGGATAATAATGGGAAGAGTGCGGGCCTAAATGTTGGTATAATATAGTATATGATAGCCATTATTTTTAGAAATACTTCATTTTGTGAAAGCGAAAACATTAATTTGATAAGGGTTCTTTAGAAACAATCGAGCCAATGGAAAACAAGACTCACGTCTTTTAAAGTCACCTCTGAGAACACAAAGCAGTAGAGAGTCGCTTTCCTCTTCATGACGACAGTGGCAAAAAGTGAAAGCGGAGCACATAAGGAAATACAATCAGATTGCAATAATGAGAAAAATTATAGTAAGTTTTTTAAAACATATGCTGTTATTGTTGCATTGTAATCTCACATCATAATGAAGTTCCGAGTGATAGGGACATACATGTGCACAGCACTTGGTGAGCTTCCCCCTGACTCCCACCCCATTCCCTCCCCTTCCTGGTACATGATATTAAAATAGGCATTGATAATTTTGTACATGTACATAGCATCAATGGAAGTCTTTCCTTTATTAATTCTCCCTCCCCACCACCACCCTCCCCTCAACCCCCTCCATCCCTCCACTGTGGTTTCTCCTTTATCTGGAGTCCCAATTTCTCCCTAGCTTCCACATATGAGAGAAAACCATATTACCCTATTGTTCACTTTATCAAAGTCAGTACATGCCCACTCATAATATCTAATTTAATTCTCTCCTAACCCAGTGAACTAAGGACTTTAATTGTTCTTATTTTTCAGAGGAAGCTGCTAAAGTAATATCAAAAGGAGTCAACCTACTCAGGATTGGAATCCATGCCATCAGATTGCAGAGATACAACTCTTCACCACTACCTTTGCAGGTCCAGGAACAGAGTTGCACATCTGGCTGTCTACTGCTTCTGTTCAAAAGAGTACTGAGACCAACCTCACTTCATGAAATTTACTAAAACAAACACTGTTGGCAATGACTTAGATGACATGTCTGGTGGTCTAAGAAACAGCAACTACATTCCATCTGTGCACAAGAAGAATGCTTGTTCCTTGATAGCATCTTGCCCCAAGACTAAGGTAAGACCTTAAGAAGGAGGGAGGGATGGGCAGTTGCTCTCCCTATTTCCTTCTTCTTGCTGGCACTTATTAAAAAGGCTCCTTTCCTATATTAAGTGCTGGTGTTGTGATCTTTTAATTTAAATATTCCCTAAGTGTTTCAGAGATGATTGGGATAAGGTGTTTCCTTTATTCAAATTCCTTCAGCTTCAGTGTTTCCCTCGTAATTTCCAGAAGTAGCTGGCTCTGGTTGTCCTCAGGAATGATCATACCGGCATGCATTGCAATACTTTGGCATTGCCATACTTTGTCAAATGTGCATTGCCATACATTGTCTAAATGTGATGTTAACTTGAGCACTAACCAACATTGTATGGGGTTAAAGGAAAGCATATGTTAATGAATGGTCATTGAGAAGCACATATAAGATGACACCTCACATGTAAGATCATATACTTCAGTTTAGTAGGTCAAGTAAGCTATTCTTCATTTAGAGAAAGATGGGGCCTAACCATGTCTTACCCTCGGATTATTCATCTCACTAAGCTTATCCTACTGGTACATGGTTAGGAGAAAATGTATCACTCAATCATTGGAAGTGATTCAATTTGAGCTGAGAGAATTTTCCACTTTTTTCCAACAAATATTAAAAGGCAGATGAATATTCCATTAGACAATAATTAACATATATGTGTGCAAAATATTTCTCTTGGTGTTAAATAGCTAGAGCAGCATTTAATAAAATTCAGGGACCAGACCAATTGTGTTGACCAATTTCCTGTAGGAGAAAAGGTGTTCAATTCTTTTTCCTGCCTTTTACACTTCTCTGTTCAAAATTTTAGGCTTATATCATAAGAAAAACCTGTTCATAATCAACCACAGTGTGGTTTAAAGATTTAGGTAAAGAATATTCCCATCAATAAATTCTTGCTGTAGAATCTTCTACCCTTTAAAGAATAAAAATAACAATGAAAAATAAAAACTAAAGTGTTATAAAGACTTAATGAGTACTTAGAAACATAAAAAGAATAGTTAATGTATAGTATGTGGTTTTTTTTTTCCTGCCCATCAGGAGTAGTTTATAATATACCTCCATGTCCTAGTGACATTCCAACTCTCAAATGGAAATATGTCATCCTTTCAAATTCAATAAGGTCATAATCAGAAAACAACCCTCTTCTATCTTTACGATTCTTGAGTGTGTACATGGGGAAGGAAGGAACATGTTTTGTAGGAGGCAATCGGCAAGATCACTGTGTGCTCACGGGGCATGACATGTTTCTTTGTGAAGCAGTTGATTCATTCAAATAACCCCTTTCAATTCTGTCAGTAGCAACTAGTGTACTATGATGTCGAAGAGGATTGTGGAGTGCTAGGAGTTGAGCATGGGGTCAGAAACAACAAATGAAGTTAAAGCACTTTCTGTTAGACTTTTGTTCATCTTCTATCTGGGTACTGGAGAACTTCTTCCTTTTAGACTAATTTTAGGGTGGGTAATGAATATTCCATCTAGGCGACCAAGTACAAGAACATGACCCATGCTTTAGTTAAACATACTGAGGATATTGTATATTGAAGTGTGCCTGTCCACTTTCATTTGCTATTATTTTTCCCTTTTGGAATACACTATGGAAATAATTATTTATATCAGAAAACCTCACATCAACTAAAACATTTAACCAAGACACACACTGTAGCAACAGGTAAGAAGCATTCCATGATGGAAAGTAGTAAGTGCTATGAGACCTGGCTGAAGACATAAGAAGACATGAAAATATGTGATGTAAAATTGCTTTTGGAAAATATAGATATTTGGGCATAAAATTACAAATAGCAGATAAGATACAAAATCAGATTGTTTTCTCGATAATTCCTGCCATGCACTGTAGGCAGTTGCTGCCTACAGCTACTGAGGTGTTCATCAGCAATGCCAGCCACCAATGTAAACATTCCATTTTGGGTGAGGAAACAGCCACTTTGGAGGAAAAGTTATAAAATATATTATTACTTCAATTTTGAGGTTAAAACAGAGCCTAGTAGGCCAAAGGATAATTATGCAAACAGTCAAATCCTAGAACTCAGTATGAGGGTAGGTGTTGGAATATGATGCAAAGGAATATATGATTTGCTTTTGGAAAAAGTAGCCATTTAAAAATGCATGGTGGGGGTCTGGGGGAGTGGCTCATTTATAAGGCATTTGCCTAGCATTCACAGAGCCCCTGGTTCAATCCCCAGCATTGCAATAATACATACATACATATATGAATGCACACACACAAACACACACACACACACACACACACACACACATATATATATATATACACATGGATATATATACATATATACATACATATATGAATACACATATATATACATAATTTTTCTGCATTTTGAATGCAGAAATACACACACACACACACACACACACACACACATATATATATATATATATATATATATATAT
>PVJS01023372.1:0-29667 GCA_004027185.1 Glis glis | reverse complement strand
AGAGAGAGAGAGAGAGGGAGAGAGAGAGAGAAAGAGAGAGAGAGAGAGACAGGGAGAGAAAGAGAGAGAGAGAGAGACAGAGAGAGAGACAGAGAGAAAGAGAGAGAGAGACAGGGAGAGAGAGAGAGAGAGAGAGCTGAGGCTGGCCGCGAACCTGGATCCTCCGGTCTCCGCCTCCCAAAGTACTGGGATTACAAGTGTGCACCACCATGCCCAGCTCAAAACACAATTTGAGGAGTTAGTTAGTAACAATAACATTAAGTTGGTTTAATTATAACTATCTTCTATCTGTACAAGACGCAAGACAAAAAAAAGCATGTTAAATCAACATAGAAATATGAAAAGTATCAAATTAAGTTGTGGAGATGAAGGCAATATCTTCTATGCAATGCACTTGGTAGGATTAATGGTAGATTAGACATTTCAGAATAAAAGAGGAAGAGATTTGACAATAGCCATAGAAACGATTTAAAATAAAGCAAAGAAAAATAAATATGCTGTGCATCATGGAGCTGTGGGAAAAATGAGTAGCTTTCTATAAACATAATTAGAGAATCTTAGAAGGAAAAGAATACTAGAAAAGATATTAGGAAAGTAATATTACAAATAATATTAGAAAAATAACATTAGGAAAGTAATAGAGAAATAATGGTAGAAATATATTAGAAAATTAATAATACTAGAAAAATAATGGTAAAAAATTGTCAAAATATAACAAAACCTAAAATGACAAATCCAAGAAGCTAAGTAAACCTCAACCACAACTATATGACACGAATTATTTCAGAGGAACATCATAATAAAATTGCTTAAAACCTGGGACAAAAAAAATTAGTAGAAAAAATTTTGGAAGAAAGACAGACAATACAAACATAGATAAGAATAAAGCAGACTTCCCATAGGAAATAAGACAAGTCCAAAATTTAAAGGAGCAATATCTCCAAAATACATGAAATGAAACAAAACAAAACAATTAAATGTAGAATTATACACCCAGAAAAAGTATCTCCAAATCAAAATTTAAGTGAAAATATTTTCATACAATTAAATAACTAATAAAATTCATCACCTTCACACTTAAAATTCAAGAAATATTGAAGGAAATTTTTCATGTAGAAGTAAAATAACACCATATGGAAATCTGGCTATACACAATAAAGAGTACAAAAAAGGGTAGCAATGTGGATAAATATTCAATACAATTGACTGTTTAAATAAAAAACAATAATCCTGCATTATGAGTTTTGCAACCTATGTGTGACAATGAGGAGACAATAATTAGCAGGGAAAAATGAAAGTATGCTATCATTAAATTCTTACGCAATGCACCATGTGGTTCAGTAGCATTTGGAAGTCGAGTGATAAGTTAAAATACATAATACAAGAAAAGCAAATATTAAAAACTGTCAAAAAAGCTAATAAAAGAGTTATGACTAATAAGGCAACAGAAAAGAAAAATAGAATTATAAAATACATAAATACTAAAGAATACTTTAGTACTTGGGAGGCTGAAATAGGAGGATCACAGGTTTGCAGCCAGCCTCAGTTACTTCATGAGGCCCTGTGCAATTTAGTGAGACCCTGTTTCAAAATAAAGAATAAAAAATAGGGCTGGGGGTGTAGCTCGAAGGTAGAACGCCCCTGGGTTCAATCCCCAGTACCACACACACACACACACACACACACACCAAAAAAAATTACAAAAGGATACTTTAAAAGGGAAAAAAGTGAGACAGGATGAAAAAGTACAAATATAAATAGATTTTGAACCAACCATAGCAACGGTTGTATTAAATTATCTGAACTATTTAATCAATAGGCAATGATTCTCAAAACTGATAAAGAAACAATACCCAACAAAATCCAGCAACTTGATTATAAAATGGGCCAAAGATTTAAACAGAAGATTTGTTTGGTTTATTAAGGAGGAAGTACAGCTAACAAATAATCATTTGAAATGTAGTTTAACATCATTAATTATAAGAAGTTGCCAACCAAGGCCACAATATAATACCATTATGCATCTTTTAGAATGTCTAAAATTATATTTTTATAAACCCTGACCAATTAGACTGTTGGCAAGAGTGTGGAAAAACTGCAAATATCACTCATTGCTGGCAAGAATATAAAATATTAACCATATTCTGAAAACACTGTGGTGGTTCCTTAAAAAATTAAACTTTAGATGAGCAAAGAAGGAGACCTAACTGAGGGAGATGGGAGGAAGGAAGAGGGAAATACACTGATGCACATGATGTATATGCACAAACTTATCAGAGTCAATCACTTTTCATGCTGAGCACGAAAAGGAGAGGAGAGGAGGGAATAGGGTTGGATTTGAGGCAGGGCTAATGAACAATGTGGGCATGCATGCTTCTGCTACCCTGACACTTATCAAAATGTATGATTACAATGCACTAATAAATAAATTAAAAAAAAACTTTCTCAAACCTCAAAAAAAAAGTTAAATGTACCTGTCTCATATGACGAGCCATCTCACTCCTAGGCATATATCCACACAAAGATTTGCACATGGAGGTAAAGAGAAGACACATGTAGCAGCTTGTGGAGAAGTCAAAGAAAATATTAGGGGGATAAATCCTTCCCTTACCTCCTCTGGATCTCAACAGGGGTCAAGAAACCTCGAAGCTTCCGAACACTTTCTATGTGTGAGAAACAAAATATATGCAAAAAGTGCTAAATTAAATTAAATACAATAGATTGAGAAATAATATTCATGCATGCATATGATAAATAAGGAATTGATGTCTAAAAATATATGCTAAAATAAAGGCGTAGAGATCATGAGAAGAAACCATAACTGTAAGAGAAGTTGGTGAGGGACATCGATACATTTATATTATTTAGGAATTCAAAATATACCATAAATATATGTAAAGATGCCCCATCCCAGTGTTATCTAAAATATTTAAAGGGAACAAGTAGATAGTCTGGATCATGTTTGCATTGGTTTATGGTTATTTAAAGTTGTAACGCTACTTGTGTAGTGGATGCAGGGAGAGTGACTACCTCTTCAATTCTGATAAAATATCAAGTATCAACTCCTTTGGAAAAGCCACCTCAAAAACATCTACAAAAATTTAATGCATACATTCACATTGACAAAGACAAGAATGTTATTCCTGCATCTTTCGTATTGGCGAAACATCTGAAAATAAATTGTACTGCCGATTACTACAAGGTATAATATATGACAAATAATGAATACTTTAGATCACTAATTAGAGTATTTTCTTGGCAACTATTATGTGAGAAAAGCAAGATGCATAGAAGCATATATAATGTCCCATATTGTTTCCCTAAAAATGGCAAAAATCCACTGTGTGTATGTGTGTCAATAATGATATCACAAACATGGAGAAAAGTATAAAAGTACACATCAAATTGTTAATATTGTTTACATAGTAAGTAGAGGGAGAAAAAGAAAGCAAAGGGAATATGGAGAATACATGTAAAAATGATACCAAAGTACCATGAAAATAAGAATATCCATTTTCTAATAAAAAAAACAGTCAAGGTAAGATGTACATAGAAACGAGGGTATAAACAGAAGGACATACAAAAGTATGTTATAAAAATATTAATGGGCCGGGCGTGGTGGTACATGCTTGTAATCCCAGTACTTTGGGAGGCAGAGACTGGAGGATCCGGGTTCGCGGCCAGCCTCATCTCTCTCTCTCTCCCTGTCTCTCTCTCTCTCTGTCTCTTTCTACTTAGTGAGGCCCTCCACAACTTCGTGAGACCCGGTTTCAAAATAAAGTATAAAAAATAGGGCTGGGGGGGTAGCACAGAGGTAGAATGCTCCTGGGTTCAATCCCCAGTACAGCAAAAAAAATATTAATGGTGCTTTTTATAGGATATTAATTACATATTTTACTTCCTTATTCTTAGTGTCATAATATTTTTGCAATGACATTGTATTGTTGTCAATATGGTGAGAAAACTGTTGAATATAAGAAACTATGGGGGAAAATGTAGGAACTTTTAAAAACCACATTGGTTGGGGCAGAAATGTATTAGAAAGGTCTTTTTTTTTTTTTGCGGTACCGGGGATTGAACGCAGGGGCATTCTACCTCCGCGCTACGCCTCCGGCCCTATTTTTTATACTTTATTTTGAAACCGGGTCTCACGAAGTTGCGGAGGGCCTCACTAAGTAGAGAGAGAGAGAGAGAGAGAGAGAGAGAGACAGAGAGAGAGAGAGCGAGAGAGCTGAGGCTGTCCTCGAACCCGGATCCTCCGGTCTCCGCCTCCCAAAGTACTGGGATTACAAGTGTGGGCCACCACGCCCAGCCTAGAAAGGTCTTTTTTAAAATGCAAGGAGCTCTATTCAAATTGGCATTTCAAAACGGTACCTACTTAGGAATTAATTCACTCACAGAATGAAAAGCGCAAGGGCAGTCCTGGTTTGGCACTGTTGTTGGTACCACTCCACAAGGCAACACCTCCAGCAACGTGTTACCCTCAGTTTTCTGTATTGCTTTGTTTCATGTTGGATTTACTTTCAGGCAAGGTCCAGTGAAGGTTGACAAGAAAGCCACTGAAAACCCTCTGCTGACATCCAACTAGAAGACACCTCCAGTGAACGAGTCATTTCTCTTTATCAAAGGTAACATCAGAAGTCCCAGGGTGGACCTTGCCGCCTTGTTTTTCCAAGACATGATCTGGGTCTGGTACTACAGCTCTTTGACCCTGGGATTGCAGTTTACGCTGGCCAACTCTGCTTCTTGTGCCAATCCATGGAATTAGAGCAGAGCCTCTACCACCAGAGCCACAGGGTCATGGTGGTTTCCTTAACTATATAGGGATGCCAGTACCCATGGAGGACATGGGCTCTGGTCCACAGCATAAGAGAGGTCTACTATATTAGGTCCTTCCTAAATGGGCTAGAAATTATAAAGCTTCAAAAAGAAAAATAGATGGGCCACCTAAATTTGCATGCCATGTCTACATGAAGTTCACTATAAGTACAAATTGATTGCACGTACATATGTAAGAATACCAAAGCCAATGTCAATATCTTGTATGGGGAAGGGGAGGGAATATGGAGGGAGCTGGGAGAGGGGGAGCTCACCAAGTGCTGTGTGCCTAAATGCCACTATCACTCTGAATTGCATTATGATGTGAGACTACAATGCACCAGTAAAAGTATATTAAAAATAAATAAAAAATAAGTGCAGCTAAAAAATAAGATGTAGACTGAAAAATGCGTATGTTTCAGTTAAATATTAAGTCATTTATAAAGAGCCCCTATAAATCACAGGAGAGAAAAATAACAATAGAAAAGTTTATAAAGTACATAAGCAGGATCTCTCAGAAATGCTAATGACCAATAAGCATATAAAAATATTATTCTCATTAGTAATCAGTAATGCAAATAAATGTAATCATAAGATTTCAATTTTCATTAATTAGATTATGGAACTGGAAATGAAAATATGATAAATTGCAAGAGCAAAAATAGTCTAGTAAAATTGGAAGTGTAAATTGGTGCAGCATTTTTTGGCTGGTACAGTTTTTGAGGCTGACAAGTTGACAGTAATCTGTCAAAATCGAAAATGTGCATACTTAGGACTATCTTACAAAAATACTCATAAATATACGTAAATGCAAAATTATAAGAACATTATTGCACTATTATTTGTAGTAGCAAAAGAGTAGAAAAATAATAAGTGTCTATCAGTAGGAAAATGAGTAACAAATTATGGGATATGCATATTTTGAATAGTATAAAAGTCCTTAAAAGCATGTAATCTCCATACACGAACAGAAATGTAATGTAGAACACTATATGGTGTATATATAAATAATTCTATTGAAAATAATCATACATATATAAATACATATTATTTTGATAGAATTATCCCTCTCTGTATCTATCCGGGCGCTCGCGCCTGGGTGTGTGTGTGTGTGTGTGTGTGTGTGTGTGTGTGCATAAAGAAAGAGAAGAAGGATGGGCATAAGCTATAGACAGTGGTCACTTCTTTGAAAGAGCACAAGTATGAAAGGAAGGGATTCGTACAGGGTTTTGACTAGTTTTCATAAGTTTTCTATTTCTGGTTAGTGGGGGTTGAGTGCTACAAATGTCAGAAGAAATACATGGGTCATGTTCACAGATATGACAAAATCATCTTTCTGAAGCTTGTTGTCCCAAGAAACAGTAGCTGTTGCTTTTGTTCTCACTTTCTGATTATAGATAAGCATTCTCTTATTTCTACTCTTGCATCCAGACCCCACATTACCTTCCCTACGCCACCCCCCAGGTGCTGGAAGTGCAGGCAGGGATGGAACTGCAAACCCGAGCCGCTCTGTAAGAGGCCGTTACACAAGGTCTCATTGGAGTCTAGCTTACACTTGCAATTCCTTTCTCATGATCAAGATATCAGTGGGGATGTACTGGCCGATGCTTCTCATTTTCTGAAGTACTTAGCAGAGCGCTCATGGCTGAAGGGCTACACTGGGAGCATGGGGCGCTTCGCTTCTCTCTGCTCTTGTTCTCACTTTCCTTGAGGGTTGTTTGCTTGGTTTCACTTTAACACACTCCATTTTCATGGTAGTTCTCTTTTTCTTTTTTGTTTCTTTTTGTTGAAATTGACTAAACCACTAACCATCAGTCTATAGACAGTTACCAGGAAGCGGTCTATTCAGTGCCAATATTTATCTTAGGAGTTGTCCAGTACCCCCAGGGCCACTTGCAGGTGCCACGCTTCCAGTGCTGGGCTGGGTAGGAGCAGGGCAGGTGCTGCCTGAGCCTGAGGGCCAGCCCAGCCTAAGGGCCAGTCAGCACCTCACAGTTGGTACCTAAGGGGATGCTCTCTTTATTTATTTTTGTTATTTTTATTTTTTGGGTGGTACCGGGGATTGAATCCAGGGGCATTCTACCTTTGAGCTACACCTCCAGCCCTATTTTTTATTCTTTATTTTGAAACAGGGTCTCACTAAGTTGCGGAGGGCCTCACTAAGTAGTTATGGAGGCTGGGTGAGAACCTGTGATCCTCCTGTCTCAGCCTCCCAAGTACTAGGATTACAAGCATACGCCACCACGCCCAGCTGGGGATGCTCTCATTAGCCCTTCTGGAGAACTTCCTTAACAAACTTGCTTGTTAGTCTACTATGGAAAAGTTATTCTTTTTTAAATTTTAAAAAATCTTTAAAACTTTCTCAGTCATTTTAAAAAATTTCATCCTGAAGACAAAAGACTTCTAGTGAGACTGTATTACTAAGAATGTGATGTAGAGCAAGGTCATGTTATCACTTGATTCACCAAGAAGGGTTTTAACATGAGCTTTTAAGGAACTACTCAGCATTAAAAGTGTTTTCTATCTGGAAATCTAAGATATTAGGCTTATTAATTAATTCCATTTTCTTTAATACTCCAGCACACATCATAATCAATTTCGAATTTGATTATTTACAAAGTCCTATCGGGTTGATTATTCTTTCAGGCTTTGTTGTTGCCTTAAGATTATTTTTGCTTTTTTGTTGTTAATTGTTATGCTTTTGTTTAAGTAAAATCACTTTTTAAAATCTTGTTTTTGGCCGGGCATGGTGGCGCACGCTTGTAATCCCAGTACTTGGGAGGCGGAGACTGGAGGATCCAGGTTCACGGCCAGCCTCAGCTACTTAGTGAGACCCTCCGCAACTTCGTGAGACCCGGTTTCAAAATAAAGTATAAAAAATAGGGCCGGGGGTGTAGCACGGAGGTAAAATGCACCTGGGTTCAATCCCCGGTGCCGCAAAAAAAAAATCTTGTTTTTGATTCACCGAAGATATAAATGTTTAGTTTAAACATACCTGAAGGGAAGATTTGGGGTTTAATGTTTGGAGTATTTCAGACTTTGGATGAAGAAAAAGTTAGTTTCATAATGTAACTTTAATGTACTATTTCATGACTGCAATAAATCCTGATGTATTTTTTATCTACAAAAAGGAAAAATCATTTAATATTTAATACAATTCTTAATTTACAATTAAAGTTAAAAACTTCATTTCCTATTCTTGAAACATAAACCTGTTTATTATGCAGAATCATTGTGAAGAAACTTTTTTCACTAATAATCATAAGACATAACAGAACTTTCAAGTTGGCATTTTTTTAAACCAAGATTATTTCTTGCATAATGACTTTTTAAAAATATTGCTTCACACTAATGTAAATGCATAAACTTGTTAACTTGTTCAAACTTACAGATTGAAAGCTTTTTTATATGATGGAAAACCAGCTTTTTAAGTTACTGAAGTTATAAGAGGAGATAAGGAATCCATGGAAAAAGAAAGTGATATGAAAAAAAAATGTATTTTTTACTTTTAAAATGTATTGGTAGGTTTCCACACTGAAGACCACAGTGTAGTTTCCACACTGAAGAAAGCATGATAATTTATCCTATAATCGAGATGAAGGGAAATATTTGTGCTATTTTTGAAACTTGCCTATAAATTAAAATGTGCAGACCAGCATAAATAAGCACTGTAGAGGGGGCAGGGTATGAGAGAGGGTGGTGTTTGCCTTTCCGCAAATGTCTGGAAAGAGGGGATATGGGAAGATGTTTTCGTGATCCCTGCTCCTCTGAGCACTGCCATGCGGGAGTAATGAGGGTGACCTCTCTCCTGGGGGTGGGGGAGTGAGGTTTGGAGAGGATGAGTGAACAGCTTTGGATTTCAAACAATGCTCACGGGATAATGGACATGGAGCCATCTGTAATGACCCGGGAAAGGCATCCCATAAATAGAGGTCTAGACAAGAAAGGCTTTTAAATAATAAATAACAATAAGGATTCTCTTAGTGTTCTTTTGTTCTAATAAGATTTATTATTTAGTGAGGAAATAAAGAACTTTAGCGCTTAGGTTTGGGCAATGATAAAGGGGAGATGTTAATTTATAATATACTGGCTTTTAGCAGATTAATTTTGGGGATAATCCATGTATCTCCAATTGTGTCTCATCTATATACCTATCTCTCTATCATCTTTATTTCTATCTCTCTATCTATAGCTTTATACATATCTACCTTATGCTTATTGAAAATTATGTAAAATTTATCATGGAAGTTCAGAGAGTAATTTTTCAGCTGTTCAACATAGAATTGTTGGTGGTTTGGAGGACTATATGTTCGAGTTTAAGTCCTATTTAACACATATTTGTGTTTTGATACTCTTAAACCTATGGGATAGGTCTGATACTAATGTTTCCATGCAAATAAGGAAATAAAGATTAAAAAGTAGCTGAACTCCTGGAATAATTGGGAAGGGGGCTTGAATAAGTTCCCTAAAGCAGAATGGATGCTCATTTGGTCCACATTTCATATTAGTATTAAACATCTTATAGTTGTCTGACCATTCGGTATCCCTCCAATTTATCAATCACCCTTAAATTATTTGTCTTATTTATTCACTCACTCAATTGTCAATTACTCATTAGAACACGAGTTTTACAGTAGGGAGGTGATGAAGACACAGATATTAGTAGAATTCAGGTTTTTCCTTCCAGAAACTGACAGTTGCTTCAAATATTCTACCTGATGGAAATCATGATTTTAAAATTTCGAATATGCTAATATAATTAGCTTAAAATTCTCAAAATCACGATACAGTTTAATGTTTCATACGTCTGCAGTAAGACTGCTGAAGGTCAAACCTTAGTTTTCCCACTTTCCAGCTGGGTGGTCTTCTTCAAGTCCTTTATGTCTCTCTCATGACCTTCCGCCTCATCTCCTGTCCTTTACCTTCACCTCATCTGCAGACTTTATGGTTTCCTGGCATTTACAGGCCCTCAGGTGGATCTCTGGAATCCATCATTCAGCCACCCACACCTGGTTTATGTCCCCAACTCCAGCCTCATTTCATGCCACTTCCTCTCTTCCTCTTTGTCATTGCCACATTGGATATCTTTCACCATCTCACCTCAATGGCCTCATTGGTATTCAGTCACCATGTGGCTTGGGAAACTGTTCTAAGTCTAAGTAATATTGGCTTTAGGATTTATAGCTTCTTGCTTGCTTTGGCGGAAAACTGCCTTTCTTGAGGGAACTGAAGACAGTGACCTCGATGCCCCTTTGCTATCTAAGCTATGTCCTTCTGTTTTACTGCACCTCTTGCTTGCTTTGCTTAAGGATGGAAGACAGCCCTAAGTTGAGAGTTGAAGACAGCAACCTGCCTCTGCCACTCTTGCAAAACTGCCAGATAACAATTTATCTTTTAAAGCACTCCTAACACAATGTTCTACTTCCTAGCAAAGGACAGTCAATGATTTAATGACCCAATCTTAACTCTGTAAGCCTGTAATAAAAGGAAGAACTGAGTTTCACTGGAGGAGTTTGACTCTCTTGCCTTCTCCCCTTTCACTTTGAGACCAAGAATAAAATCTCAAGAACATTTTTTCATCGTGTTGCCCCGGGCCCTGCAGGTACAGAGTCTGGCAATGGGGTAATTCATTCACTTGTTCCTGGCTAAGGTCTACTCCATACAAGGATACATGTTAAATACAACCTTCTATAGATGCTATCTCATACTTCACAGTTAACACAGATTCTGTATGGTCATTCACAGAATCCTGTTATTTTCACTTATGTAATTGTTTCTGTAATTGTGTGATAATTTCTATTCTTCATGAGACTATCTGCTTCATGAGAGCAGAGAGATGTCTGTTTTGCTCACCAGTATAGTTCTAACTCCATTTTCAGAGTGCAATTTTAAAGATAATCTTTATGATATCTATACACTTATTCAACAATATAGATATAGACCATATTATTTGACAGATACAGTTCTAAAATATATACTTTACAGCCAGGTGTGGTGGCACATACCTGTGATCTCAGTACTTGGGAGGCTGAGAAAAAATGATCACAGGTTTGAGGCCAGACTCAGCAACTTAGCGAGACCCTCAGCAACTTAGCAAGACCCTGTTTCAAAATAAAAAGTAAAATAGAAGTTGGGGGGAATAGCTCGGAGGTAAAATGCTTCTGGGTTTCATCCCCAGTAACACCCCCCAAAAATCTTTGTTTCATTTATTAAGGAGCCAGCTATTTATTTATTCAACAAATATAGATGGAGGCCATATTATGTGACAGACACAGTTCTAAAAAATATTCTTTGTTTCATTTAGCTTTTTATATAATAAAATACTTCTACTGATAATTTTAAAAAGGTAAAATGGCATTTTCACATATATTTTGGACTCTGAATTTATGTCAAAATATATTAACATAAATGTTATGTTAGACCATCAAATCTTGGGGGGGTAGCTTCGTTTACCTAAATATTGAATCTGGATATTTTCATTAAAAAATAAAATGGTTTACTTTCATGTTACATGTTTTATTTCTAATTGGCAAGGTGAGTGAAGGATCCCAGATGACACTGAAAATACCACATTTAATATAATTCTTATTACCAATTAATGAAAAGGCACCAAATAGGATCATCATTATTTTTCATGTTTTTCTTTTTAACACCAGAGACATTCTTATGTGCTATACAAAACCTTTGATTAGAAAAATACAACTTGTAGCTGTGGTGAGCATTTTAAAGTGAATTTAGTTAGCTTGTACACTTAACTAACTTTTAATATTGATGAGCTTTCTATTTCTGGTATTTCATCAATTACCAATTTGTATCATATAATAACTGACTAAAAATAACTTAAACTTTATAAATATCAAAGCCACCATGAAAGCTAATGACATTACCCTGAGTAATAAGAAATCTCAAATGACAGAAATGAGTTTGAACCACACTCAGACGGTCTTGAGCTACTCGCATTTGAAGGTCGTCATATACACATCACCGATTTTTAATAAAAATAGAAACATATGATTACTTTCTCTAATGATGCAATCCCTTATTGGAAGAGGAATTCCTCCAAGGGCCTTGAGCATTTCCATGTTTTGGGTTTCTATGCCAAAAATTCAATTATCTGAGAGTTCTTTACCTGGGCCATCTCTCAAGATTGTATTTGCTGGGACAGCTTTGAGGGATGAGGTCATCTCAACTCCTGGAGAAAGAGAAGCCTTTTTTCTACATACTATGAAGTCCCCAACCTAAGTGTTCCCCTCCTGTACCTCGTCTCATTGTGTCTCCAGACCCACCTGCATCACCCCCTCGCCACATGGGACACAGCTGTGGATGGAGATTTCACAGTGAATAATGAAGTCCTTTCTTTCTGACCTAGTTCCCTCATCTTCTGCCTACATCCATGAAAACAGTGACAGGCTGGCTTATAGTAGATTAAATTCCAGACCCTCCACAGTGTCTGACGCTACCCTAGAACCCTTTGGTGAAACAGGACAGTAATGGCCAGTTGGCAGGCGGTAGGTTCTCACTATTTCTTTTCATCCATTCAACACATATTTTGTGCCACACCGTCACCCATTTTATATTACATATCTACCTTTATTGCTTCTACTTGAAACCCATGAGTTGACTCCTCATTCATTCTTACTGAAGTCCAGATCCCGTTCCAAGAAATATCCAGCACTACACATTACCTAGGTACAACTATATTGTCTGTGTTTTAATCCCATTCTATTTTATTCCTCTCTTCATTTTCTATCCTCAACTCTCTACAGAGATATTATCTTCACTTTCCCTATAGCTAAATACTTTATATTCTTCCAAAATTTTAAAATTCATTCTCATTAAGAAAATTCCTGTCCATCATGGACCACCCTCTTTCATTACTCAATACCCCAGCATCCATGTATACTCCATTTCCTGAAAATTTATTCACAGAGATGTAATTCTTTCTTCTGATACTTGAGTACTAGATCATCAATTATTTATTTATTTATTTATTTATTTAGTAGTTCTGGGGATTGAACTCAGCGACTTGTGCATGCTAGATGAGCACTCTGTAGCTGAACTGCATTTTCAATCCTGCCATCTTTGTTAACAACTCCAGCGTCTCATTGGCTTGCAACCACAAGTTCTTCTTAATCTCATTACATGTGAGCTTAACAATTGACTGTGGCTTGACCCAGCAGCTGGGCCCCATGCCTCTTTCACTCTAGGACCATGATGAAAGAACAGAACCCCCTACCCACCTGAGACTTGCTCATCTCTGGTAGAAGCAAACAGTAGATGAGGGACATGATAGGTTTCCCCAGCTGTCCTGGAAACGGGCACATTGTCCCTTCTGTGCACATGGGCCAACACAAATCATGTGGACAAATATGATATTAGTGGAGTTAAGAAGTATCCTCTGTCCACCATAAGATGCTGCAAGGCATAAGAAAATGGAAGATAATTTTTTTATAGGAAGGAGGGAGCAAAGTGCTGTGCACTCTGTTAAGTCCAAAAGCCCTCCTTTCTCATTTGCATGACCAGAGTGTGGCTGTGCCTTCCTGTGTTGACAGAAGTGGGTTTCCCACGAAACTAGTGAAGCTTAAGGTTGTGGGCCTTCATTCCTATAGACTTCTTCCAAGGGCCTTAACAATATATTCACATGGTCATATTGCTTTGGTCCGAATTGCATAGCCCAAATTTATATTTTGAAGTGCTCACTGCTTATGTGATTGTATTTTTGGAAATAGGGACAATAAGGAGGTAGTTATAAAGCCATAAAGGTGGAGCCTAAAGGTAGGATTATGACTTTACAAAAAGAAGAAAAGACAAGGGATGTGTCTCTCCCACCAAGGGAGCCACCTGCAAGAAGGTGATCCTCTGTAGGCTAGGAAGAGGGGCTGCCATCAGAAACCAAGCAGACCAGCTCCTGATGTAGGACTTCCAGCCTCTGGAATTATGAGAAGTAGCTTTCCATGGTTTAAGCCACTTGGTCTACGGTATTTTACTATGACAGCCCAAGCTGACAAAGACACATGTTCTTGCAGATGTTGCAAAAGTGAGTTTTTTTTTTCCCATTGGGATGATTTTAATTTTTTTAAATTTATTTATTTATTTTTTAATTGGTACATTGTAATCATACAACTTGATGGGTTTCAGGGTGGTACAAGTATACATGCACACAACAAAGGCTACTGTCTTTTCTGTCCTCTCTATCATATTTCCTCTTGTGTTTAACAATTCCGAAGTGACTATGATCACATTGCAGATATCACTCAAGGTTTACTTATGGGAGGCAGATTTTGTTTGGTTTGGTTTTAGTGAGAAATAAGCATGAAGGTTACTGCTGATCCCCTGTCTAGTTAGTTGTTGACTGTGGAAGGATGGCTGCAAAGAATAGGCTCCGCCCCTGAGTGGTTCTCCCAAAAGTATAGGTAAAGAGTCTGGTTTAAATATAAACATGCCCTATGGCACCCAGTCATTAAGAATGTGGATAGTGGACTAGAAATGAGCTTTGAAATGCACACAGCCAGAAGCTTTTCAGTGAAAAAATTCTTCTACTCATTAGATTTATAAAATAGTACGTGGAGAATTTGGTTCTCCTCAATTCCTAGAGTCAATGGAACCTCTTTCCTAGACAAAATACACTCAGTAATGCAACGTGCAATTATAACACATCAGAATTTAAAAAAAATACTTTGGTGGGAATCACATGCAAAAAAATTCGCCCATATTGCTGGAATGTAGGAAAGAAACCTATAGCACCACTGTAAAAGGTGCATGCCTGTGTGAGAAGCTGCTTTAATGAATCCCAACTATTATCAACTTAAACAATCAGTTGTGTTAGAGAAAAGAGAAAATAATTGTTATATTATCCAAATGGAAAATTCTGCAAAACTCCTGTCATCTGAAAAGGCAAGCAAAAGAATAGATAGCCAAATTTTGAAGAATATATCATAAAAAAGTCAGATTCCAATTTAATATAGATATATTTTCTGGCATTTGTATAATATAATATAATATAATCATCATATAATTGTGGTTATTTTTAAGTAAATATTTACTTTCATATTAACATTTGAGTATTTATTTTTATATTCTTTTCGTAAAGAGTTTCCAATAATTCCTAAGTGTCAGGCTCTATGAAACCTGGATCCTTCTCTACATACAGTTCCTTTCCAACTTGTATAATTTAGGAAGTTTGAAAGTATTAACCAGTAGATCAGAGGCACCAAATTTATATGGCCAGTCCTGGTAGGAACTATAGGTAGCTGTAGCAAGTGAGTGAGCGCAACCTGACCTGAAAGAGGCAACAGCTACTGGACACCAACAGAGCACAGTCAATCTGAGGACGCAAGTGGATATTCCACCGTCCTGATGGGTGATTTTCATACAGGAAGACTTCAGAGCTTCCTTGTAATGACAAGGCTCCAGTCTTACACAAGAAATGACGCACCAAAGCCCACAGCACATTTCCTCACTGGACCTCAAATGGTCCTATCTGGAGGTCAATGAATTTTTAAAGTTATACTAACATGGTGGTAGTAGCTTGGGCTATGTTGCTAGATTGCTTGGGTTTGAATCCCACCCAGTTCAGTTATTGATCAGATATCTAATCTTGAGCCAATTCTACAATCTCTTTGCATTCAGTGTCCTCACAATGATAATACCCAACATGATGCTTTGAAGATGAGGTAAATTAGTAAATACTAAGTTCTTAAATGAAGGGTGGCCCATCATAAGTATTATAAAAGTGTTAGCTATTTTTTCTCCCCTTTGGAGTTTAGCTATTTTAGATCAAGGATTAAATTTATTCCGTTCTGGCTGTACCTTCATCCATATGTTTAATTCAGTGTGTATAAAATGAGAGATGACTAACAGATAGCCTTCATTCTAAAAGACAGTGCCCTGCCTTGGTATTCTTATCATGCATTGAGTTTTTGACGGTCTTTAAAAGATCTGGAGTTAACTTCATTTCCTAGAGGCCCTTACTACTATCTAGGGTGTTGATTAGGAGTAGATAAAAGAAAGAAGTTCTCTAATAGCCTTTCTTGGTTTCTAAATTTTCCGCTGTTCAATGACTGAATGCCTTGTGGAAATAGCACAGCAAGATCAAACTCATATGTTGGTGCTTTTCATCTCTCCTTTTACTAGTGTTTTTGTTCAGTTTAATTTCCCCTAAGTGGAATGTATTCCTGGAAAGGAAATACTGCCACCGGAGGCCTTGGGCTCCTTCTGCTGGAGAAACACTCCCTTCGAAGGTCTTTGGTGAAGTCGCAACATTAAATCTTGGGGAAATTCCATCTCTGTTCTTTCAATTGGTGTCCACCAGATGGGAAATGTTGAGCTTCTCCAAAATCTCAAGAAGATTGCTCAGTTAGGGGCTGCAGGCTGCCCCAGTTCCTGAGAAGATCCCACACTTCAAGAAGTAATTGAGTCCTATGTCTGGACCATTTCTTGATGATGACATCATTCATCCCCGGGTACCAGGCACCGCAGAAAAGAGAAAGTGCAGGGATGGAGAACACCTTCCTGGAAGGCAGGTCGCTCACAGCTGGGCATCAAAATGAACATATTTTGAATAATGAAGACACAGATTAATGATTATAAAGAAACTATATGTGATCTCTGTAAGTCTTCATTTCCTTATTTTGAAATAAATCTAAAAAAATTGGATCACATGGGATTTAAAGTGGGGGAATTTTGAGAGGCCTTGAGCAGCCAGAGTGGCTATTGATTCCTGGCTGATTTCTGGAAAGCTTGCCTCATACTGTCAGTTACCGTCCTGCAGCACACCTCAGGGGAAAAGAATGATGCAGACACAGAGCTGGTCCACAGCTCTTATTCATTCTTGAGCGGGGGAGGTTGAGGTGTGGATGCTCCTGCATACGTTCAGCACTTGAGAGGCAAAATTTAACTAGTATACATGCAGCAAGGGCTAGAGGTAAACATTTAACTTGGTTGGCAACAGAACAATTGTAGACAGT
Source organism: Glis glis (assembly GCA_004027185.1). NCBI lineage: Eukaryota > Metazoa > Chordata > Mammalia > Rodentia > Gliridae > Glis > Glis glis. The sequence goes on along the minus strand of PVJS01023372.1, from coordinate 12,883 downwards.
AAAACCACAGAGGTGTGCAGAAGATCCTTGAGACAATGTTTGACAAGCGGGATGTTTGGGAATAGGAGCCTGCAAGAGACACAGGAATGTGCCTTGGAGGAGCGGGCTGCTTCCAGCCAGCTCATCAGTCTGACCATGGCTTTCCACGACCCTTAGACCTTTCCTAGGCAAACATTAACCTGCTTCTGGCACTCACATTCCCCACAGCACACTGTAAACAGAAATGACTAAACACACTTTTGTTGTTTTTTTGTTATGGATGTGATGTTCCAAAACTAGTACTGGATTATACTTCATGTGGTTGTTAATGTTGACTTCTATGCTGTGGAACTCAAAAATGAATAATTAAAATGTGTTCTCATAACCCTTTCATATCACACAGTAACAAACTTTGTGCTAAAAATTTCACTGTCATTATTTAAGACAAAGTAAATTTCACTTCAAATAAAATACATAAACAAGATCACTTTACATAGTATCATAAATCATGCTTATTTTCAAGTTGTAATGGAAAATAAGCAGAATGTAAATTTCTGATGTGTTTAATATTTGTAATGTATATATTTATTATATATTGCATTTTAAAAATTAGAAGGTACTGTGTAAGATTATGTTCAATGTTGTTGCATGATTGGAGCTCACATCTTCAGATCCACTCTCTTCCCTGCTCTACACTGGACTCCAACAGTAGACTCCTTGACTCCTAGGTGCAGTTTGTGTTCAGTAAGTGCTGAAGCTGACCCGGAGGCCAGGGTGGCTATTGATTCCTGGCTGCTTTCTAGAAAGCTTGCCTCAGTGTGATTAAGTTCTGGATCAAAGATCAGAGCTTCTCTCAATCTGACCCTAGTTTCATCACTGTCTCCTATCAGGTTTATCACAAAGGACTCTTTCCCCCAACCCTAAATGTCTCAGGTGGTAACAGCAGCTTTGTTGTTGATGATGTCATATTGTACTATCTGCTGAGGTTTGGCTACCTTCTGTCCACATTTTAGAAATAATCTCTTCTGCAGGGGAGGGAGCTCAATGGTAGAATGCTTGCCTAGTGTGGAAGAAGCCCTGGGTTTAATTCCCAGAACTGAAAATAAAGAAAAAGAATGGAAGAAAAGAAACAATCTCTTCTACAGACTCTAAGTTTGTGTTCTTCCACCCTCCCAAATTCATATGTTGAAGTCCTAACACAGGATGTGATGGTATTAGAAGGTGGGTATTAGGAGATAACTAGGTAATAATGGTGAAACCCTCATGAATAGGGCTAGGGCCCTTACAAAAGTCCCCAGAGAGGTTCCTCACCCTTTCTCCCACGTGAGGGCATAGCAAGAAACTTCCATCTATGGACCAGGGAATTGGCCCTTGCCAGACACCGAATCTTCCAGCACCTTGACTTTGGACTTCCCAGCTTCCAGAATTCTAAGAAGTCTATCTCATCATTTGTCTGAAATACCTTTGGTTTTCTATTTTCTCTCTAGCTTTCACATATAAGAGAAACTATGGCACTTGACTTTCTGAGACCAGCTGATCTCACTTAGCATAATATTCTCTAGGTCCAACTATTTACCTGCTAATAGTATAATCTTGTTCTTTATGGCTGAGTAAAATTCTATCATGTGAATATACTATATTTTCTTTTTCCATTCATCTGTTGATGGACACCTAAATTGGTTCCATAATTTGGCTATTGTGAATTTTGCTAACTTGTCAAAAGGGAAAACACAATGCCCTACAAATATTTTTTAAAAAAAATGTTCAACATCATTAGCAATCAGGGAAATGCAAATCAAACTACACTAAGATCCCATGTAACTCCTGTTAAAATGGCAATCATCAAGAATAAAAATAATAAATGATGGCTAGGATATGGGAAAATAGGAACTCTTATTCAGTATGGAGGTTCTTCAAAACACTAGGAATGGTACCACCATATGTCCCAGATATACCACTCCTCAGTATCTTTCCAAAAGAATTAAAGTCAGAATACTATAGCAATCTCCTTTTTAAACTTTTTTCTTTGTATTATCTGAAGTGTAATACCTGATTCATACTAGAAGTCTAATAAAAGCAGGGAATGAAAAATAAGGCAAGTGGCTAATAGTTTATATTTTTTTATAATGAAATCCAAATTTGTCTTTGAGAAAAAGGGAAAATTCTGTACTTTCAAATTTTAGGGTGAGGTAGTAAAAAAAATCATAGAGTTAATAGAACAGGCTCTTATAAAAGATTAGACTAGTTTTAGTCAAATTCTGTTTTGGGCACTTATTACTTGTTTGTTTATCTAAAACTCAAACCTATACCTATAAAATGGTCTAGTGGTGAATGAAAAATTGTAGTTCACATTATTAAAGTTAGAATTATATATGTTATCATATATAGTATTAAATATATATTTAAACCCCTCACACACGTTTATCTCTCTATACTTTTATCTATAAACCCCCCAAACATATAAGTTCTTTGGAACAGTGCCTTTTACTGGGTGAAGTTTCAATAAAATTTCTACTTTTATGATATGCATCTGATACATCACAAAAGTTAACATTTTAGGGCTTACATTTGCTATCCTTTTAAATCACCATCACAAATCTAAGACCTATGGAAAAAAAGCTAAGTGTATATATATTTATAAATAATTTCAAGTTATAACCTCATTACAAAATACAATGTGCTCTGAATCAGATGCTCTTAATCGGTTGATTAGAAATAATTGTTTTTAATTGCCTAAATGTATCCTGTAATTTCTAGCTTTTCTACCATCCTCATACAATATTATTCAGTAGAGTCAGAGTAGTACAAATTAGTAGACCTACATCATAAATAATGAGATCCTCACTAAACTTTTCTCTATAAAAATGTTACTCTACATTTTTGTTATTTGTGTTAATCTACAATTGTGTTATTAATTCTATCCTTATAGATCCAAGACTTGCCTTGGGAGTTCCTTGAAGCAGGTACCAGGGAAATCAGTTTGGAGTTCAGTATATGGGATTCCAGGTTCATAGCCAGAGCATCATTGACTTTCTTGTAGGCTTTCTATGTGCTGTAATGGTGTATATGTTTCTTTTGAAAGGAAGATTTCATAATAAATATGACCAGAGTCAAGATAATAGTTACTATAGCAATGAAAAGCTGTGTCTGACATTAAAAAGTACATGAGACCGGCTCACTTATGACTGTGACTTGCATATTTTTTCAGCCCTATGTCCTCTACAGAGGTACTAAACTTAAGGAAATGAAATTATGTGCATCCTAAACTTGAATATATTGGAAACTACCAAATCACTTTAATGTCATTTTTTACTGTTTTTCTAATTTGAGAATTTGGGGAATAATGTACATTTATTATAGAAAACTTGGAAAACAGAAAATGCAAAGAATAATCCATATCTCATGATGAAGAAGGAAACACCATGAGTATATTTTCAATTCATTATTTTATATGGACATCTAGATTTAAGGTGGCTTATGCTGGAGAGATTATGCACACCTGTAATCCCAGTATTTGAGATGCTGAGACAAGAGGATCATAGGTTCAAGGCCAGCCTCAGCAGCTTAGCAAGGCTGGCAGCAACTTAGCAAGACCTTGTTTCAAAATAATAAAATAAAATAAATTATGACTGGGGATATAGCTCAGAGGTAGAGTGCCCCTGGGTTCCATTCCCAGTACAACAAAAAAGAAAAAGAAAAGGTGGCTTTATTTAATCACTGAAGTTTCCATAGGGATAGATACCCTATTTTTAAATGAGTATTATGGCTGTACTAATTTACATTCCCACCAACAGTGTGGAAGGGTTCCCTTTTCTCCACATCCTAGCCAACACTTGTATATTAAAATAGATCTACCATATGATATATGAAATATAAGTGATATATCCCTTCTGGGTATATATCCAAAGGAAATGAAATCAGCATGCCAAAGAGATACCTGCATGTCTCGGTTTATAGTGATTAATAGAGGTTGGGAGGGGGGCGTGTAGGTGAGGGTGGTGAAAGGAACTTGGGTATCCTCCATGCATGCACTATGCATGTATGGAAATACGACACCATATCTCATTAACAGGTACACTTAATACATGTTAATCAAAAAATATATAATATTCTCCCGGTCCATTCATTTGTCTGCAAATAACATATATTTGTTCTTATTTATTGCTGAGTAGAGTTCCATTGTGTGTATATCCCATAAGTGAGATTAGCCAGTCACAGAAAGTAAAGGGTCATATGTTTCTCTTATATTCTAAAACTAGGAAGTAATTGGGATTTAAGAGGGATTTTAGATAATGGAGGAGAAACTCCAGTGGAGGTAGGGAGGTGGTTTTCGGGAGGGGGAGCAGAGAGAGAATTAATGAAAGAAACACCTACACTGACACTGACATTATTACATATGTGAGAATACCAATGCCAACCTCAGTGTGGGAAAGAGGGGAGTGGGGAGGGAGCTGGGGGGAAAGCTCACCAATTGCTGTATGCATGTATGGCACCATCACTATAAACTACGTTATATTGTGAGATTATGATGCACCAATTAAAGTATAACAATAAAAGAATATTTGACAAGTGTTATTCTATGATATTATTGATATACTGAAAACACCATTTTGTAGTAGAATTATTTTATAAATGTGTTTTAAGAATTTGTTAGAAGCAGAAAGAGAAAATCTGAATATTCTTCTATTACAGGTTTCAGAAATGTTATTACAAAACACCCTACAAAAAAAGAAATTAAGAATCATAAGTTTCATCAGTGGTTTCTTCCAAATATTTAGGGAAGAAATAAAAAATATTCAACAAACTCTTCAAGAGAAAAATAAATAAATAATGAATTAACCTTTTCCAGCTCATTTCATGAGGAGAAACCATCATTACACCAATATGTGATAAGGGAAGAAAGAGAATTAAAAATGACAGACCAATTCCCCTCACAGATATAGATGCAAAATTCATTAAGCAAATGCTCGCAAATAGAATCAAGTAAGAAACTCTATGTACTCATCCACTAGTGGGATTTAATACAGAAATTACAGAAATGCAAGGCTATATAGAATCATTTCATCTGATTAACAGAATAAAAAAAAAGAATCCAATGTTCATTGGACAGGTGCAGGAAAATGAATCTGAGAATTTTGAACCATCTAAAACTTTGCAATCATGCTTCTGTGAATGTATTAAAGTAGGTGTACAGTAATAATTCCAACTCTCTGAGACATTTTCCTCTGGCAAAATACAGCAACACAAAAGAGAAAACTCAACCAGGCCACAGCTCAAGCCTCCACTTGTGCCATGGCCATTGGCAATTTATTGATCAAAGCACTCGCCCATATTTAACTGGCAAATCATTGTGTTAGGTAGTTAGACAGAAAAAAATAAAATAGAACAGACAGAAGAAGAGACAGAGGAAAGTCTTCCCAAAAGTAAAAGACAGGCCCCACCCAGCTGTGGTTAGACCTCCAGCCTATTACATTGCAGCTTTAGGTTACCCACATAATACAATCCTGCGCAGTCGCACTAAGCTATGGTGTGAAACCCAAAATGAATACACATGAAAAAGAGTGGATTTTCTGGGGGTTTTAAAAAGGCCACCATGCAGTAGTGGGGGTGCTCCTCTCACTCTCTCTCCTTTACTCCACTCCTGGACCCTCTTGTGGAATTTATCCAATAAAGGTTCTCATGGCTACATAGGTGTCCTCTGGAGGAATTCTTTCTTTAGATGGACAAGAATCAAGATAATGTTCAGGGCTCTATAACAATTTACTGTGCGTTAACAGACACTTGGGTGTTGTCTTAGTCGGCATTCTCAATACTATAATCAAAAGACCCAACCACATAACTTAGAGGAAGGAAGATTTGTCTGCTCATGGTTTCCATGGGGATTTGGGGGTTCAGTCCATGTGAGGCCGGGGACCACAGATCTCAGGGCATGGCGGCAGTGGGAAGTAGAGAGAAGGAGAGTGCATGGGCTCTGCTCCTCTCATCATGGAGGTCGGAAGCAAGAGAGAGAGCAAGGGTAGGAGGAGTAACCCTATATAATCCCCAAGGCTGCATCCCCAGGGAACCACCTTCTCCAGCCACACCCGACCAGCCCAGGCCACCACCCAGATAAATCCCTTACAATGGATTTATCCACTGCTGGAATTACAACACTCATGACTTAACTATATCCACCCTGAATATTATTAATAATTGAGTTCTTTAGGGGACATTCTATAACTATTACAGGTGTCTTGCATAGGTTTAGGACTGATGGGTGAAAAAGAGCAATTAGCAGGTTTCCATGTCCTCCACTCCCACCTTTAACCCAGGAAGCTTTGACTTAATGTTTATTTAAAGAATAGGTTCAGAGGTGAAAATATTTTTTATAACATTGTTATTCTATACAAGCATTGCCAATTGAATATATGCTACCCCTTCCTCCCGTCTGTGTCCATTTTGGCTGTTATAACAAAATACCATAAACTGAATAGCCTGTAAGCAACAGAAATGCATTTATGATAACCCTTGAAGCTATGAAGACCAAGGCAAAGGTACCTGCAGATTTGGTGTGGGTGGGGACCTGTTTGCTGATTCACAGACAGCACCCTCTTGCTGGGTCCTTCCCTGGTGAAAGCACAGGAGAGCGCCCTACAGCTTCCTTTACCAGAGCTCTAACATCATTCAGGGGTCTCTACCCACGGGACCTCCTCACCTCCCCAGACCAGCAACATGGGGGCTAGGATTTCAATACAGGAATTTGGGGAAGACACAAGCATTCAGATTATAGAACCAACTGAGAAGTAATATTAAACTTACCCCAAATATGTTGTGTATACTCTACTATGCAAACATATTAAAAAATAATTAAAATATTTGTCACCACATCTAAGAGAACATTTTGATTTTTTCTTATTAAATTTATATTGCATATGTGTAGAGATCTTGGTTGTTGTTGTTGTTGTTGTTATTATTTATTATTATCATTATTGTTTTGTGGTACTGGGGATTGAACCCAGGGGCATTCTATCTCTGAGCTACACCCCTAACCCTATTTTTTATTCTTTATTTTGATACAGGGTCTCACTAAGTTGCGGAGGGCCTCACTAAATAGCTGAGGCTGGCTGCGAACCTGTGATCCTCCTGTTTCAGCCTCCCAAGTACTGGGATTACAACCATGTACCACCACACCCAGCTTTAATTATTTTTGATAAAACTTTTTTCTAATATTTTCTTGATTTTTGATGTTATATAGTAAATATGTTTACTTTGAGTCTTTATTTCATATAGGCTAACTTACGGCAATGTTTTATTAGCTCTAACTTTTTCATTTGATTAATTTAGGCTCTCAATTACTCTCATAAAATCACCTACAAACAATTATAGCATGTATCTTACCCATGTTTATGTTTTAATGAATTTATTAGAAGTTCCAGAACAAGATAAAATAATTTTTTCCAAAATCTGAAGAAATTTTATACTGTGTTTTCTCCATGGGGACAATAGATAGACCAGTGAAGATATTGCAATATTCATTCTCCATTTGATTTGGGATTGTTTAGAGCTGGGGACAACAATTTTGTAGGTTCTGATGGAAGATAACTTCTTTCAGCTACTTTGCGGGTGAAGCAGGCTTTCCGGTATCAGGCAAAACTCAAGAACATGCTGAATTATCTAAGGGAATTCCAAAATCTATAAACCAGGTGGTGAATGTGTACTGCTATCAAGAGGTCTCTAAAACAAATAACAGAAAAAAAAGCATGAAAATAAAATAAATGAAAGAAGCAAGACTGGAAATCATGGAAAAAAAATGCATCTTTCTATTGCCTGGGAGGTTTAGGAAAATTATTTGGACAGCTCATTAAAGATCTCCAATTTACACATAATTAATAATGCCTACATTAAAGTCCATTTTGAGTAAGATATTGCTCAAAATAATGAAGTACCTGTACATTATCAATAACTGACACAAGATTATTTCATTCCACTTTAATTTTGTATCATTTTCTATATAATAAAATACTGGATAAGAGAAATACCCTTGACCTCATGAGTTTACCTATAAATTGGATTATTATTCATTTGAAATATTTCTTAAATGACTACTATATACTAAACTATACAAACTGTGACCATTCTTTGTCATTTCTGATGCTTCACACACATGATCTCATTACTAACAACGCACAACCACCTAATCAGGTAGAGGTTTAGACTTTTGTACACACTAGGTAGGTGAGTCTTGAATTGCTAAGTAACTTTTTTTCAGTTTTATAGTTGGTAAAGAAGAGAGTGGATTTTAAAACTAGACCTATCCAGCATCAGAGGCATTTTTCCTCTTTGCATCTCTAGAGGGGGCAAAAGCCCAATATAAGAATAATCAAAATATAAGACAACAGATTTTGGCCCTAAGCAGCTTTAAGGCTGCTTCCTGGAGAAATTTTTAGTACATCTCACAGTCCAATTCATGCAGAGTTGAAAGGCCTGTTTGAGCAACAATACAAATCTGTTCCTTCGTATCTTTTTAATTAAGAGTCAAGGTTTTATTTGCACACTCATTGTAACAACAGCCTGACATGCTCACCAGTAAAATCTGACTATTGGGTTGCTTCCTTTCCAGAGTTCACTGCAGGTTGTGCTGAGATGATGGATTTAGGCGGGAGATGCTAAACTTTCATCCTTTTGGAATCTGAAAGGGAAGCCCGTGCTTCAAAGCCCAGAACAAGCTGCAAGCCTCTGTGAAGGGACTTCTACCCTCCCTTGGATGAGCTTCAGGAATGAGAAACAGATGCAGGGTTTATCATAAGCACATCAAATAAATAGCCCCAATACATGTTTTATTATAGTTTCATGCAGCAAGTTACACAAAATTCAAATGTATAGCTTATAAGTTTGACCAAAGTATACGACCATGGAACCAGCATCCCAATAAGAATACAAAATGTTTCACCATTCTCAGAAAATTCCAGTCCACCCTTGCTCTCAAGGATTACTGCTATTATTAGTGGTTTTGGCCATTCTTGGACTTCATATGAGTTGATTATAAAGCATGTGCTCCTTTGAGTGGCTATTTTGTTCGGCATGAGGTTTCATGACAGTCATTCCTGTTGTTTTGTTTGGAATGCTATGTTATATTATATGACATGAGTACAGCACAGTTTGTGACACAGTTCTTCATTTGTAGGATATCTGAGTTGTTAAAGGTTTAAGATAAATACTATAAAGTGGTAGGAGAGTGTCCCCTGTACCAGTCATTCCCTCAACTCATAGCCAGAACTGAAAGTTACCTAATTTTACATTTTATAGCTATGAAAAGAAGAAGAAATATACATATGTATATATATATATGTGTGTGTGTGTGTGTGTGTGTATATATATATATATAATGTTCAGTTCCCTTATACAGATGTAAAATATAAAAATTTTAGAGATTAAAAACAAGATTTCCAATATAATAATCATTGCCTTCTAATTTTATATTTTTTGTATCTTTTTCATTTGCTACAACTCTCTCAAACATATTCAGATGTATGGGATTATCGGAAATAAATGAAGAGATCAAATAAATAATCTTAGCTGAAATGCGCTAATGCAAATGAGAACTCTAAGTAAAGGACTATGTATTTTGAGAGGTCACTTTCAGCTTGATATGAAATAAGAAATGCATTATGGTTTGTAAAGTAATAAAAATCCCCAACTTGTCAACATCCTCTTTTCTATAAAATATAAGCATTTTTCATCGTTATAAGGTATTTTGTTTTTTAATGTCCAAATAAATAATCTGTCATTTTTTTATTCAATCTCTCCTTTTGAAGTGTAAAACATGTTCCGCAGTGTTTTCTCCTGTTAATCCATTGAATGTCAAAATCTAGTCTCTTGGGAGACTTAGGGGACCCTTCTTTGCTTCTTGCAGCTGTTCATGGCTTCAGTTGTTCCTTGGGGGTGGCTCCACAGCCCCAAGCTCCACCTCCATCTCCACATGGCCTTTTCCTCATCTCTCTGCCTGTCTCTCCTCCCTTTGTCTCTTAGGAGGGACTTTGTTATTGGATTTAGGACCAACTTGAGTAATATGGCAGGATCTCACCACTAGATCTTAAAAGTATCTACTACAAAGGTACTTTCCTCAAACAAGGCCCCAGTCACAGGGTCCAGGACTTGGGGTGTGGATATCTCTCTTTTGGCAGCCATCATTCAACACACTACAGGGTTATACATGTGAATATACTGAATTAGAATTTCCAGAAGGAAAGCCTTGGTAATAGACCATGTGGTGAAGAACTGTCAACCTGCAGAGAAAACAAAGGTCTAATACACCCACATTTCTATTAGCAGCTTGATAGAAGGCACTTACATGAATTCTGATCATATTTTATTGCACAACTGTTATAGTATGGGTCAGGAATGCCCCTAAAAGTTCATGTGTTGAAGGCTTGGCCCCAAACACAGCGCTCTTTGGACCTGGGGCTTTTGGAAGTGATTGGATCCCAAGGGCTCTGACCTCATCAATAGATCAATCCATTAACAGGTTTATAATTTACTGGACTATTGGGAGCTGGTGGAATCTGTAAGAGGTGGGGCCTAGTTGGAGGCAGTAGGCCACTAGGGGTACATCCATACAGGGTATATCTTGTCCTGCTCCTGCCCCCTCTGCTTCCTGGTTGCCATGGGGTGTTCAGCTCTGTTCCACTACATGTTCCCCGCCATGATGTTCTTCTGCCTCATCAGAGGCCCAAAGAGCACCAGATGGTGGCAAGTGTCCTCTGGGCTGAAACCTCTGAAACCATGAGCCAAAATAAACCTTCCTTCTTTTAAGTTGATTTTCTCAGGTATTTTGTTAGAGCAATGAAAAACTAACACACCAGGACTTAGTCAAATGAATATCTTGGTTGAAGGGGAGGATGAGAAATAAAGTCCTTTGCTGAATATCAATGTGGCCTAGTTTCTACTACTAAAAGGAAGGAGAGAATTGATAGAGGTTCACAACTAGTTATATTGTATATAACCCTAACTCAACATATTTACACATTGCTTTTCATAAAACATTTCAAGTTATATTGAAAAAGTAGTCTTTTTTCTTAGATTTGTTGTTTACTCTTCTGCAACTGCAATCAAATGAGTGTATTCTCTAAACTTCTAGTTCTGTTTAATATGTGAAATGAGAATGCTTCACCCAAGGATGTTTATAATACAGAGTTATTGGGGGACATAAAGATTATAGTGTATAAAGCTGGATGTGGTGGCACACGCTTGTAATCCCAGTACTTTGGGAGGCCGAGATCGGAGGATCCGGGTTCGCGGCCAACCTCAGTTCTCTCCCTCTCTCTCTCTCTCTCTCTCTCTGTCTCTCTCTCTCTACTTAGTGAGGCCCTCCGCAACTTCATGAGACCCGGTTTCATATTCAAGTATAAAAAATAGGGCCGGGGCTGTAGCGCGGAGGTAGAACGCCCCTGGGTTCAATCCCCAGCACCGCAAAAAAAAAAAAAAAAGATTATAGTGTATAAAGATGTATTGTGAACTATAAAGCTATAAATTAAAACAAGTTATTATTTTAATTTTGAGGCAGAATTTATCTTTTAAGTAGTACTATTCAACAGCTATCAAAATTGGGGCTTAGGACATGTAAAGATGATGTCAATTTTATTTTTGTTAAATTACAAAAGATATAATTCATCACATAATCATTGAAAAATGGGAAAAAAGATTAGAGCAAATATTTATTAAACATTATGATTGAACAGATGATGTGATTTAGGCACATCATCACACACACACACACAAATAAACACAGATAAACATGCACATGTATAGTTTTTATTTAACAGGAACATTTCTTCAGTTAAGCTCATTATTTCCTAAAAGAAGAGAACTAAGGTTCAGAGAGATTATGTAACTTCATCAATGTGACTTAGCTAGTGAGGAACCAAACTGATATTATTCCATATCTGATTAACCAGAGCTAAGGTTAGAACTTTTTTTTCTTTTCCTGTTTTATAATGTTGCAGCAGATACTATTTTATTAATGTATCTTGGATAATAAAATTGACTTTAATTCTAAACATCTCTTTGGTTTGGAGCAAAGATATTGGAGGCTTCAACTTGTCAGCAACTAAATGAAAAGAAGTATTTTTACTACATACCTGCTTAATTCATAATAACAAAGTTTTCTAAGTAAAAAATATTTCATAAAGAATTAATATCCTAGTACTGGGAAATATTACATAGCTGAATTGATCTTTTTCAATTTTTCTAAATATGAGATGTCTAAAATTGAAACCATATCTTTTGGTGTTGTCAATGAATGAACTGAAAGTACGTTTGATCCCTCGTGAAATATTCATGTTTTGTTCAGTTTAATGGAAATTAATATTGAGTCATCATCTTTAGTCCACTGGAGACCACATCCAAGTGTAAACTACAAGTTTTTCAGCCTCATTGACAATTAAATTTCCTTTAAAACAGAGAAGTGGGGAATTGAATTTGTTTATTGTAAATGGAGAAAAGATTGGATTGCAGTCTGGTTCCCAGAATGATTGAATCTTTTCTGGATGAGGCAATATTAAATAAGATGATTAACAACAGACTCATTTTTTCTTTGATAATGTAATGGATCAGCTTTCAAAATGAGATCTAGAAGTTTCACTTACAGCCACTCAATTGGCTGGAAAAATGGACAATAAAGACCCTATGGATATGTATATCCATATATATCAACATTATATATATGAATATAATGAATACATATGTTCACCAACTTAAAGGAGGAAAGGTTTATTTTGACTCATATGTTCATAGTTTCAGTCCATGGACACTAGGCACCATCACTTTGGGCCTTTGATGTGGCAGAACATCATTGCAGGGAACATGTGGTGTAACAGAGTGATTCACATCATGTCAGCCAGGAAAAGAGAGAGAGAGAGAGAGAGAG
>PVJS01023371.1:0-29655 GCA_004027185.1 Glis glis | reverse complement strand
GTAAAATGTCCCTGGGTTTAATCCCCGGTACCGTAAAAAAAAAAAAAAAAAAAAGAAATTCAAAGAGGGAAATTTTACTAAAATTTTTACAATCTTTATAAACAAAATAAGGTAATATGATGACGAACATGGACAAATGACCTGAAATATACCAAAATTGAAAAAAGAAATATAAAATCTATCATAAAAATTGAATTTCTAGTAAAAACAGTTTCACAAAGATACATCAAGGCCCAGAGGGTTCCGCTGGAGAGGACACTGAAGGAAGGAATGATACGAATTCTACACGATTTCTTTCAGAAAGTAAAAGAGAAGGGCACACCTCCCAGCTCACTTTTAAAGGCTGTAATATGCCTGGTACAAAAAACATGGCAAAGGAATTGTCAGAAAAGTAATTTATGAAACAATATACCTCATGAACACAGATGTAAAAAGCCACCTTACAAGGCATTAGCAAAGTATATTCAACAATATATAAAAAGAATGGCCATCACGACTACAAGGAGTTAATCCCAGAAATGCAAATTCAGTTCAGGATTAAAAGTCTATACCTGGGCCCTCTGGTTTCAGTTAAGAAATATAGAGCAGGGCGTGGTTGTGCACGCTTGTAATCCCAGTACTTGGGAGGCGGAGACCGGAGGATCCGGGTTGGCGGCCAGCCTCAGCTACTTAGTGAGGCCTCCGCAAGTTTGTGAGACCCGGTTTCAAAATAAAGTATTAAAAAAAAATAGGGCTGGGGGTGTATGTCGGAGGTAGAAAGCCCCTGGGTTCAATCCCTGGTACCGCAAAAAAAAAAAAAAAAAGAAAGAAAAAAAGAAATAGAGAGAGTTGGGTGGGGGGGAGCACTGTTCCCGACCTTATCATAATAAAAAAAAGATCAAACAGAAGACTAACGATCTTCCTTGAGTCCTTTAGAGATCTGACATAACCGGATAAAGAAATAACCCAAATTCTGGGGAGAAATGGTAGCCAGACACTGCTTACCCAGGGCAGGTGCCGTTTCCTGTCATAGAAGTTATTGAGAAGATCCAGTTAGGAATGCTAAGGAATTGCTTTAAGTCATGCGTGGATGTGAAACCTCTGGGCTGTACACGCAAGGTATGCACAACCTCTTATAGTCCTTCCCTCCATGCACACTGCCAGGCACGCAGCGAACATGGGATGCCCTTGTAGGACTGACTTGGAGATGGGAATGGTAGCTACTGCTGCAACTCTGCCCAGGTCGATCCCCACTGCTTCCCTTGTGAGGCAAACTCTTAACTTGCAGGAAGAACAAAAAATTATCAGCCTAGGACACTGGTGAAAATCCACTAGCTTCAGGAAGGGAAGAGAAAAACAAACAAACAATAAATAAACAAAAAACTGTACCCTGAGAGAGTGGTAGCCCAGGACTATGTCTGGTAGAGTCAGGGGTACTTGTGTGTGCCGTGCCCTCAAGACCTCCCCCACAGTGCCTGCCTCATGGTAAGGCCTAATCAGAACCTCAGAGAATACTCCCCTCCCTCCTTCCCCACCAGCACACTAACAAGGGCTGGGTCAATGTATTTCTTTGCTGAGATTGCTGGAGTGACATATTCTCTCTGAGGAAGAGTACAGAAGGTGGACTGGAAGTCAAGAAGGGAGTAGACATTGAAGGGAAACAAAATCAAACACCCTCCAGCTAACTAGCCCACACTCCTAACATAAAGGCTGATCCGGCTGCAGACAATGATAGCAACAACAAACTTCCAACCCAGCCCCACTCCCAAGTACATTAATACAAAACCCTACATCAAAGGTTTAGTGGCGGGAAAGATGTCTACCTTTGACCTTTGCAACTTGGCCAGGTTTCAACCACAACAAAAAGAAGTTATGAGGCATAATAAAAGACAAAAAGAAGAAGAAGGAGAAGAGAAGAAGTAGGAGAAGGAGAAAGAGAAAGAGGGGGAGAAGGAGAAGGAGGAGGAGGAGGAGGAGGAGGACAAGAAGAAGAAGAAGAAGAAGAAGAAGAAGAAGAAGAAGAAGAAGAAGAATCTGCAGAAACAAAACAATATTCGTAATCAAAGACATGACACAGACATTGAACTATCAAATAGAGAACATAAAATAAATATGGTTAATATGTAAATGCTAAAATAAAAGATAGACAACATTCAAGATCAGATAGGTAATTTCACCAGAGAGATAAAAGCTATAAGAAAGAATCAGATGGAAATACTAGAAAACAAAAACACAGTAACCAACGAAGATCATTTTTGATGGGCTTTAACCATAGGTTTGACACAGTTAAAGAAGGAATCGGTAAGTTTGAATATCAATCAATAGAAATTCCACAAACTCAACTACAAAAGAAGAAACTAGTAAAGAGAAAAGTGGTGGTTCATAATATGAGAATATAGCACATGAAAATTTCAGACAATTTCTAATGGTCGGAAATATACATAACTAAAAATTCCAGAAGGAGAAGAGGAAAAGAACAGGGCTAAAGAAATATTTGACAAAATAACCAGAGGATTTTTTTTTAATTAATAGAATCCAAGATCCAAATTGTAGTAGCTCAGAGAACACCAAGCAAGATCAATACAAAAGCAAACATACAAATACAAACATCAAAACACTGAAAATTAACATCAACAACAAAATCTGGAGACAGCGTTAAAAAAAGGTATATGACCTACAGAGAAACAAGGATAAAAGTTATAGCACACTTCTCATCAGAAAACATGCCAACGAGAAGATAGGGATATGACATTTTGTGTGTAGGGGGAAGGGGTAAGACTGAGGATTGAA
This sequence comes from Glis glis, assembly GCA_004027185.1. Classification (NCBI taxonomy): domain Eukaryota; kingdom Metazoa; phylum Chordata; class Mammalia; order Rodentia; family Gliridae; genus Glis; species Glis glis. Next base: position 26,886 of record PVJS01023371.1, on the reverse strand, counting down.
CCTAGGGGCATTCTACCTCTGAGTTATACCCCCAGCCCTATTTTATTTTAAAACAGAGTCTTGCTAAGTTGCTGAGGGTCTTGCTAAGTTGCTGAGGCCGGCCTCAAACCTGTGATCCTCCTGTCTCAGCCTCCCAAGTACTGGGATTGCAGGCATTCACCACCAAGCCTGGCATGACATGATATTGTTAAGGTGTTGAAGTTGTCCGTTGTGGGACTGAAGGGAAGCTGGCTCCCCAGGATGGATCTGAATTCTGTCAACCCCTAATTCTCCAGCCAGAGAAAATAGCCTTCAGAAATTAAGAAGAAGCAGAAACTTTCTCTAACAAAACTAAGGGAATAAATGCATTGATAGCAGACAGACTTTGTAAGAAACTTTAAAGGAAATTCTTCAGCCTGAAGGGATATGATATAGGTCAGAATCTTGAATCTCCACAAAGAAATAAAGAACACTAGAGATGAAATAAATGGAGGTAAAGTATAATTTATTTTTATTATTAATTGCCCTGAAAGATTAATTTTCAGAGCAAAAATAGTAACAATGTGTTGTGTGTTTATAGCACACTGTTGTAAAGTGCTTATCCATCTCACAGTATAATTTATCTGAAGACGTACACAAATTATTTAAAAATGTATATTGTAACTCTTAAGACAACCGCTAAAATTTGTTTTAAATGTAATTAAATGGGGGAGATTAAAGTTGAATTATGGTTGTTTAATTAAACCTAGAAAAGACAAAAAACGAGAAATAAATAAAGAACAAATGAGACATGTATCAAATATCAAGATGATTACCATTATTGCAATCATTTGAAAAATCACTACATGGGAGTTGCCTAAACATACGAGTTACTCATCATATTCTCTCATTATCATTTTAATATCTATGGGGTCAGCAGTCATGTCCTCTTTATTTTGTTTTGGTGACTTAGGTGCTCAATTTCATTTTTCTTGATCAACCTAATGCAGAAGGTAATATAGCACAGGATTCCATTTAAATGAAAATCTAGAACAGGCAACACTAACCCACAGTGGGAAAAACCAGGTCCATTACCCTGGGCAGAAAGTTCTGGAGAGGTGATGACTGAGGAGTGTACCAGGGAAGTCTTTCGGGGGCCATGGGAATGTTCTAGATCTTGGCTGAGGTGGGCGTCACAAGGACCAATATAGATATAGATTAAATATAGATATGCCGGAACATATTAGCATTTACAATGTGTGAATTTTGTTGTATGCATATTGTATCTCAATAATGTTGGTTGAAAAACGAACCCATTAACAGAACAAAATAATGGCAGTAGGATTGGCCGTGGCCATCTTGGTCTCTCCCAAATAATGTGTTCAGATCCTTGAGATACAAAGATGGACTCTCCTATAAGATATAAAAATAAATAATAATGATAGGAAAATTTTAAATTACGTGTAATTACGATATATTGTATAGTCTGGCTGGCAGGAGTGCTGTTTGCAATCCGGGGTGGGGCATTTTTTAAGTTTTCTCAAGACAATGAGGGTTTTATGACCCATTAGCATTTACAACCCAGTCCTCTAATAATTTTATCTTAATGATTACGTAGTAAGGTCTGTCTCCACAGTTTACAAAAACTTTCCAAGAATTTGTTTTATCAATTTGTTATATATTAGACAGCATTTGTTGCCATTTTGCATTTCACTTTGGTCCAAAAACTACTTGTGGTAGGTAAAGATAAGCCCTTCCTTGTTTTCAGAACATGGGGAAAAAGGAAGTAGTGGGTTTTACCTTCCCTGAAAGAACCACTGACGACACAAAACTAACAATGTGGCCGTTCAGGAACTCGCTTTAACTTTCTCCAAGTCCAGGGGAGAGCTGTGGCCTGCTTAGTCCCAGGGATGGATTTTTGTGGGAGGAGACAAGCCATTCACACTTCCTTTCTAGTGCTGGAGGGAAGGTGACTGCCCAGCATGGCCTTGGTAGCCAGAGTTGAGAGAAGGTCACAGTGACTTAAGACAGAAGGAATTGACTGACAAGACAGCGGTGAACTTCCTATCCCAACCCCTCCATCTGTATGTCAGGGAGAAATACATACCTACTCTGTAGGAGAGAATTATGTTAAAAACATTCTCCCTTCATGGGTCTCCTTTAATTCCTTTGGGAACGTTAGGGTTTGAGATTAGAACATTCCCCAAAAGTTCATGTGTGGAAAGCATGGTTCCCAATGTAGGAGGGTTTGGGGGGGCATGGCTGGAGAAGGTGGGTCAGTAGGGGTGTCGTCTTGGGGACTATGTATGTCCCTAGTTCTCTCCCCTCATTCTTTCTGCTTCCAGCCACCATGACTGCTGCTTTTCTCTGTCACATGCCCTGCTACCATGGTTTCTGGCTTGGAGTCCGCCAACCATGGACTATTCTCTGAAATTGTGAGCCCAATAAACCCTTCCTCCTCTAAGTTGTGCTTATCGGGTATTTTGGTCACAGTGACAGAAAAGCAGACTAAAACAGGCAGCGTGGTTGTAAAGTCTGGCAGCTCAAGTCAAGTCAGGGTAGACTCTGAGATAAAGATAGCAAGCAGGAGGAGCTGGTGGTTCTAACTTGATTCTGGCTGCAGCCTTCCAGCAATATATTCTGGAATTATCGGTTTTATTCTGCAAGGTCACCTCTCTAGAAGAGAACAAAGTCTCACTGTGAAGCTGGAATCCCCTGAGGATCACACCCTGGGAAGCCAGGCAAAGGGTAGAGGAAGTTTTCTGGAATGAAAGGAAGCTTTGGGATTCGGGCCCGACAAGACTATCAAGGGCCGATGTTAAATGTCATAGTGGTGAGTATGCCAAGATCTAAACTCAGGGCAGAGATAGAGAGAGTTTCCTGGAAAACAGAGGGCTCAGAGATGGCTCCGCAGAGGGGCAGGACCTGAGCTGCCTCCGTAAGTTGCTTGCTTTCAGGAGGTTGCATTGAGGGCGAGATTGGAGGCTATTGAAATAGAGCACAGGGCATATTTGCTTTTGGCCCAAACACCTGAAGTATAGCTCTGATTCTTCTAAATATTGCAGCAACTGCCTATCATCTCTCCTGCTTGAAGTGTATTTGTCAGCGCTCAGAGTTCGCTCTGTTTGGTACTGCTGCTAGAGGGGTAGAGTTGGAACAGAATCATTAAAAAGTTTCCCAGGGCTGTTTGATCCCTTGTCTGAAGCTTTCAAATTTATTTTCAATCAACTTCGTTCTTGAGATTTTGGAGGGCGGTAGGGCCATTGAGTTCTTCTAATTCCTACCTGCAGGTACAGCCTATCCTTTTGTAAAATGTGTTTTGCTGGTATTTATGGAACAATTTACGCTGTCTAATCAGACACATTAAAACACTTATTTTTGCTTTCCTCAATTCAGTCAATTGTTAATAATCATGTTGTCATTTTTTTTCCTGACTTGGCACGAAAACTTTATTCATTTTCCTTAGAAATTCTGCCACCAACCTACTAGAAAAACTGTCATTATCTCGCAAAGTCACAGTTCTGACATCTGTTAAGTAAAGGTTTATTTTACACTTCAAAAGTCAATCTACACAGCTGACTAGATTCCTTCAGCATCTTACAGCTTGCTCTTGTCAAATATTTGGGATAATAAAATTTGCTTGTAGAAAAATATTTGGTTTTCAGAGAAGAGAAAATGCTTTCTATTTATCAAAAATTATTTTGTTTCTTTCCCTGATTTTAAAAAAAAGAAGAACCCAACTTTTCTCATTACTTGGTTTTCAGAAAAGAATATAAAAACAAAAGAAATTGTAATAATTTCTATGTGTTTCATCTCAAATGACAATTTCTTTCTTCTAACACTCCTTGAAGGTTGAATGGGTCATCTAATCTCTGGATAAATTAGAAAGAAAATCATAGAATTCTGCTGGGCCTTGAGGCAAAGGAGAGAGGCCTGTGCTGGCTCCCTGTCCCAGGGGGTGCCCTCTGGTCTCTCTGCATAGCCTCTGTGGGACTGACTGGAATTTGAACCATGTTGTTCTGCGCTGAAAATCCTTTGACCCACATTGTCAATCTATAGGACAAATCCCCGCTTGCCGTCGAATGTCACTGGAAAGAGCATCTACTCTGCCGTGGGCTTCATGCTAAGAACTTTCTAGCTGCTACCTCTGTTAATCCTTCCAACTCTTCTCCTAGGTCAACATCGTCTGACCTGGGATCTGACATCAAAGCTTAGGATTTGATTCAATCTTGCTGCTTCCCAGAAAGCTCTAAAACACCATGCTTGATCCTTTCACTAACACACCTTTTCTCTTGTTGCGGGGACGATTACAATCCCAAGCTTCCTACTTTTCTGTAATGGGAACATAGGTCTCTGCAGCTGCACACATTTGGGAACCTGTAAATTCTTAACCGTAGGTGAGATGTATTTGTAGACTTACTGTGCTTGGTTTATGCTACTGTTCTCTCCTGTGTATGGACTATCAAATATACACAGTGGTGGGTCTAAGCATAGAGTTTACAGGAATTCTATAGGTGTTTTCATTTACAGAAGGATTTGCTACATCTTCTGACATGGAAGTCATGCAATTTGTCATGCTCCCTAGCTTTCCACATCCCAGGACTTCTGTTCACTCATGGGATAACAGAAAGAGAGTGTAGAAGAACTCAGAAGACCTGATCCCTGGGTCCTTGCTCTGCCATTCATTAGCAGCCTCACATTGAAAATTCACTTGGCCTCTTTCAACTCTACTCTTTTTGTTGCAAGAAAAGAGAGATAATAGTACCGACTTCTCTGGTTGTTATAAAAACCAAATAAATCATTTGGAAGTAATTTGAAAACTACAAAGAACTTCTGATGATGTTCAAATCCAAATTCATTCTTGGCTTATCCTTCAGTTGAAAGCCTACCTCCTGTTCCTGTTCACCACGCTGGGTGCTAGGTTACAAGAAACTGGAACATCTCCGATGGTCTCAAGCAGAAAGAAGGGGCTCTTTGGAAGATGGCTATCGGCTCACAGACCTCATGGGTAGCTTTAGAAATGAGAACAGAGGGGCTCTGGTGGCCAGATGGAAGGCACGGACTGGAAGAACAGAACATCAGCCATTGCTACTGCCCGTGGAGGGCTCCACAGGATACCCTGCCGTGGATTCTGAACTCTTCCTTTGACTCTGCATCTCTTGCTATGGAGTCAGAGACCTGGGGAGGTGAGCAATTGGCCAAACATAGGTCCCATGATGAGCACTTATTGCCAGATTCAATGGAGAAGCCATCTTTTTTTTTTAATTTTCCATAAGAGGAAAATAAAGCCAAGGTTAAGGAAGGTGTCATGCATGGTGGGAGATGCCCCCAAATGGAAAGGGGATTGGATGCTATAGAGCTCAAACCCATATCCATGACTTCCTGCCTCGTCTGCCCTGCTACACTCTTCAGTCCCATCTGGCATCATTCACACCGCCCCCAACCATGCTAATTGCACCTCGCTTCCTCTTTGTACCAACCTCTTTTCTGCATCAAGGCCGCCCAACTGGGGTAACCTGGAATTCTCCACCATTCTCTACCTTCTCCTTTGGCTGACCCCTCCTCAGCCTTCATGTCTCAGCCTCAAAGAAACTTGAATGGTAAATATTTGTCTGACCACTATTCTTGACCAAATTTAGGTAAGTCTACCCCCACCCCATTGTATACTCCCACAGTAGCCCGTGCTTCTTCATAGCACTTAAATACTCATTGGCATGCTCTTGTTTGTTTGTTTATTGTGGTACTGGGGATTGAACCCAGATGCATTCTACCTCTGATCTACACCCCAGCCCTATTTTATTTATTTTATTTTGAAATGGGTTCACTAAGTTGTGGCGGGCATCATCTGTTGCTGAGGTTGGCCGTGAACCTGCAATCCTCCTCTCTCAGCCTCCCAAGTACTGCGATGAGAGTCACCAGGCCCAGCTGACATGATTTTGTAAATGTCTGCCTCGCTCCCTAGAATGCAAGGTCTCTATCTACCTTCTTCCTGGATATACCCAGTTGTCTGTAAATGTTTAATAAATTTTTATTGGACGCATGAGAGAATTAATAGATGAGCATGAGAGGCCGTGGTCACCAGCACCCAGGGATATTTTTCTCCTTGAATGTTAGCAGGCATGACCTCTCCTTCTTCCTCTAGTGCTGTGAGATCCTCAAGGATGTGGGCACGTCCTATTCCTTTTTTGTACCCTTCGTGTTGGCATAACTCTAGGAGCACTGAATGACAGAGCAGCAGATGGGTGGATGCATGAATAAAGTCGCTGGGGTCATAAAGACAATATTCTTTCTATTACTCTTCATTGAGCCCTTCTGGTATATCTAAGATTTAATTCATTTTTCCCCCTCAAGCTAGGAGAAAAAAAAACAAAAAGAGCACATGCACATTATCAACCAATAAATATGGTCTAGGTCTTATGGGGAATTAAAAGTAATTCTAAAATTTCAGTTTTTCCCCCTTTCAAAGAGCTGGCCATATATTTAGGAAAACTGGTGGATAATTCATGAGGAATTAAACAATGAAGGCTGAAGACAATAATACTCCTGTATTAAAGTAGTAAAGGAGATGTTTCATGATGGTGTATCATTGATTGCCAATAGAGTATATACAAGAAGAGCTATTCATTCTGAAGAGAGTGAGGTTTTAGCTTTTAGAGTCATCCTTCTTCCCACGCCCGACTACCACCCATAGATAAGCCAACCCTTCCCAAAGGAATTGCTGCTTTAAGAACCGCCTCTCCCCACCTCCTTCCTCCATCACCTCCCGCCCTCTCCTGCCTCCGAAGCACATTCGGAGTTAGGAGTCCTGGTTGCAATTACCTTCCTAAGCTCTAGGTTTCAGACTGTAACCCCGCGTCTTTCTCAAGAACTTTGCGTGTGAATTATTGTCAAACCTGAGGCCGTGCAGTTGCTGCTCGGTGCAAGATAAACATAAACGTAGGTACAGGAAGAATTGGGGACTGCTTAGGAGTGCTGACTCCTGAGCTATCCATTTCCAACAAATTGCAGAAATTGCCATTTTTTTTATCTGCTTTTGTCAGCGGGTGTGTTAGTCAGCTTTCGGGCACTGTAACAAATACCTGAGATAATTCAACTTACAAAACAAAAAGGGTAATTTAGGCATACTGTTTTGGAGGTCCTTACTTGGTTAGACCCATTGCTTTAGGCCTGTGTTGAATCAGAGCCTCTGGCAAGGAGCTTGTGGTGGTGTAAAACTGCTCATCTCATGACCAGGAACAAAAGAAAGAAAGAGGAAAAGACCTCTCTTCCTCTCAGAACCCTTCTTGAAGATATTCCCCTAATATTCCCCAGACCTCCAGTAGGCCACCTCTCAAAGTCTCCACGACCTCCCCCCAGTGCCAAGCTGAAGAATAAGTCTCCAATACCTGTGCTCCTGGGGGACTCTCAACACCCAAATCCAAGCTAGCAACTGGAAATGGGCCCATCACGAAGAATCTGGGCTTCTCCCTGCACTCACTGGGCTCTCAGTCCGGAGCTCTTGGTTACGATCTTGGATCAAGTTCTAGAACAGACTGGCCAGTTTGAGTTCCGACCCTGCTGCTTCCTAGCCACGTGTCTTCTATAAGCCTCAGTTTCTCCTCCATAAAATGGACACTGTGCAAGGACCTACCGTCTAGGCCTACAGCAAATGTTAAAAAACATGCATGTACTTGAAGGCTCAGCTCCACACCTGCAGAGAGAACGCAGCCCTTAAGGGTTAGCTGACAGGGTGGGATCCGGACAGAATCACACCAACTGCCGTGTGCACGTGTGTCTGTATCACTTTGAACCTCAATATGATGTGTACTTGCAATGCACCGACAAACGCATATTTAAAAAGAAAATGAAAAAAAAATGAGCTGCTCTTACCATAGCCTAAGCTTCTTTGGCTACGTTACCTACTGCACATGCCAGTGTGTTTCTCCAGGTTTTTGATGACCCTCTGCTCCTTGCTATCTCATATTTCATAGGAAGGATTTGTCATCCGACAGAAGAGCACTGTGAAGATGTGCACGAGGACACACCTATGTGACTGGCTCAGTCAACCGGGACACAGCGCCTGCTGGATGGAGCTCAACTCAGCTGGGCTTCTAGTGCCTGCACTGGGGGCCAGGAAGTGCTCCCAGAGTCAGGCTAGGAGTGGTAAGCACTGCGGGGTGCACATCGTGCGGGGTGCATGTCTGACAGCCTCCAGAGCGGCGCTGGAGCTGAACAACCGAGAGGCAGGAGGCTGGCCAGGCGCGCCCCCTTGCTGTCCCATCTCCGTGCCTCTGGTTGGTGAGGGACTCTCTCCTCCATCACTCTTGCTAACCGGGGTCATAATTCGTCTAGAACGATCATAATTCGTCTAGAACGATCATTCCCATTGTTTGGTTGTTTGGGCAATCAGCAGCCTGAACTGTGTTCATCTCAATAAGATTAGAAAAAATATCCTGAACTTCCGGTGGACGGCGGCAAAGTGTGTGTGTGGTGTTTTGCAGTACTGGGGATTGAACCCAGGGGCAATCTACTCTGAGCCACACTCCCAGCCTGATTTTATTTTTTTATTTTGAAATAGCATCTTGCTAAGTTGCTGAGGGTCTCCCTAGGTTGCTGAGTCTGGCCTTGGACTTCTGATCCTCCCGACTCAGCCTCCCAAGTACCGGGATTACATGTGTGCACCGCCATGCCCAGCTAGGATCTTGCTTTTAATTAGTTTCTCCTTTGATATTAGTCTTGCTTCCCTCTGTCCACCCATACCAGGTCCTATAATCATCTCTGACCATGGGCAATGAACATATGTCCCTCCGTCCCACTAACAGGCACCTGTTGACCCAAGGAGGTCCCCTAACCCCCATTTTCTCTACCTCCCTATTGACGGAGATGTTTAAGCTTCAAATTTCAATTCAGCCCCTGGGTCTGAGGCCCAATTTCGAACACATTGGCAAGGGGTCGGTTCCGGCGGTGTGCTTTTTAATTGCTTTATCCTGGGTGATGAAAATGTTTTCATTCTTCAATGCATAAAGCACAGGCCGCACGGGGCACACACTTCCCACCGTGACCTGGAGCCAGGGCCCGCGTCCCTCACAGGGCCACTCCGTCAGCTGCTCTAAGAACTTTTGTCCTCTCAGAGCTATTAATTGCCCTTGAGCACCACTTGGATTTTTAATTCAGATTTTCCTCCACCAGCAGGAGGGGAGATAGAAAGAAGTAGAAGGGGGTTAATGTTAACTGCTCCTGTAGGCGAAGGATTCTGTTATTGTTTAAGATGACACTTTAAATGTCAGTCTTTAAATGAAGAAGTAGATTTTGGGTAAATAATCGCAATCCAGGGAACTTCGCGATAAGTCACAGGAGATGGGGCGAATGTGCGTTCCTTTCTTTCCTCGTTTTGTTTAATTGTCCCACAATTAAAGTGTTCAAAAGGTCTTGCTTAAGTCAGAAATAGAGAGGATGCCTGTTAGGGCCACCCAGTGTGCTCCTGATTTCAGAGACTCCGGAGAACAAAAGAAACAGAAATTCAACCTTAGACACAAGAAGGAAACTTCACAGAGACTCCTTAGGAGATTCTAAATACCATCTATACTGCCAGTGGCAGGTTAAACAATAAAGTATTAAAGAAGGGTACCGACCCATTGGGGAATTTTGAATAAAGAGCTGGAGATTTAAGCCCTTGATGTGATCTTTAAAGGAGTCAGAATAGATTTTTAGCATCAACCGGCAAGGTAATCCACCATCTTGCTACCAAGAGAAGAAAGCTGCTTTGGCTCTTTTTTTAAAAACAGAATTATCATTTTATCCATTTCTTCCATAGAGTTTATAGGCAAGGATGGTGTTATAATTATGTCCAGGATTGTATTTTTGAATAAAAAGTTCTTTTAGGCAATGTAAAAAACAAACAAACAAAAAACAAACCTCACTTTGTGTTAGATGGGTATTTGTTTCCCTTACAAACAGTAGTAATCAGGGCTAGATGCTCGCTGGGTGATAGAGTGCCTGCCTAGTTTGTGCAAGGCCTCGGGTTTCCTCCCCAGCACTGCAAAAAAAAAAAAAAAAAAAAAAAAAAAAAAAAAACGTGGCTTTTTCCTTTCACTGTTCGATTCTGGGATCTTGGCCCCAGTCCCATCCCCTTCCCGCCCCACATGAGAAGGGACAAGACTCCACCACTCTTGCAAGTCATGGTGTTTACTTGGAGAAACCATTAACCACTTCAACTCCGAATCTGCTGTAACCATCTCCGTGCTCAGTAGATCTTAGCCAGGGTCAGGATACTGGGTGACTGTGTCTGCTTGCTGTAGCATCTCAAGGGTGGGGTCATATCTAAAATTAGAATGACACTTTTGAGAGTAAGAGGGAGCACAATTAGCCAGGTGTGGTGACATACACCTGTAATCCCAGTACTTGGGAGGCTGAGATAGGACAATTGCCAGTTTGAGAGCAGCCTCAGTAATTTAGCAAGAACTTCAGCAACTTAACAGGACCCTGTTTCAAAACTATATATATATATATATATTTTTTTTTTTTAAATCTGGCTGAGGGTGTAGCTTGGAGGTAGAAAGCCCCTGGGTTCGATCCCCAGTATCGAAGAAAAATAATAAGGGGGTCACTCCCAATGACCTAACTTCCTCCCCTGAGGCCCCACCTCCTAAAGGTTCTACCACCTCCCAATAGCGTCACCCTGGGGACCAAACCTTTAACATAGAGATTTTAGGAGGACACTCAACCAAACTATAGCAAAATCTACCTACTCTCCATCCATCTCCACCAGACCCTACCTAGGGAAGTCCTCTTGGTCAGTGCTCTTCTGGGGACTCCCAGGAGCTCTGGGGTCATCCTGCTGTTGTAGTGTAACCACTGGCTTCTCCTTTAATCTCTCTCAGAAGACAATGAGCTGCTTCTGGAACGTGGACGAGGGTCTCTTCACCTTTCTATTTCAGCACCTAGCACTTGGTTAATAAATCTATTTTAGCTGGGCGTGAAGGCGCACACATGGGATGCTAGTGCTTGGGAAGCTGAGACAGGAGGATTGCAGGTTCGAAGCCAGCCTCAGCAACTTAGCAAGACCCTGTTTCAAAATATAAAATAAAATAGGGCCGGGGGTGAGGCTCAGATGTAGAAAGTTCCTGGAGTCAATCCCCAGTACCCAAACAACAACAACAACAAATCTTTTTAGAATGAAGTGATGAGTTTAATAAATTCATCGACATGGCTAGAGAGGAGAAAGAGTAGAACCGATCATGTTCTAAGCTCCCACAGTGCATCTGACCCACCAGTGCCTGTTCAGGTTTCTATCTGTCAGGTCATGTGGTTAGAGCAATGCCCACCCTTCAACGAGTCCCTGCCTCTTTCTGTTCTGTCTTACACACACCACAGAAGCCTCATCCATCAACCCAGAGGCCGGAAAGACTATTAATTTTTTATTTAAAATTTGTGTGTGGGGGGGGATTGAACCTAGGGATGCTGTACCACTGAGCTACATCCCCAGCCCTTTTTAACTTTTATTTGGAGACAGGGTCTCGCTAAGTTTCCCGGGATGGCCTCAGACCTGTGATCCTCCTTTCTCAGCTTCCGGAGTAGCTGGGATTACAGGTGTGCACCATTGTGCCCATCTGAGACTCCTTTAAAAGGAGGTGGGAGGGTACACTTATATTTTTGATAAAGTTTTTGTTTAAGGAAAACATCACCAAAATAAAGCTTTTCTTGGGGGGTGTACTGGGGAATGAACCCAGGAATGTTCTACCTCTGAGCTACACTCCTAGCCCTTTTTATTTTTTATTTTGCTAAGTTGCTGAGGGCCTTGCTAAGTTGCTGAGGCTGGCCTCAAACCTGTGATTCTCCTGTCTCAGCCTCCCAAATACTGGGATTACAGGTGTGTGCCACCAGGCCCGGCTGGAGCTAAGTGCTTCTGATGGCCACTGTCCCAATTCTTTGGACCCAGGAGCATGGAGCACTGTGTCTTTGTGGCTGGAACTGCCGGCTCACACTGACAAGCAGGCTACTCAAGATGATACGGCTGCTGAGCAGCATAGGTGGGCACAGTGAGACCGGGACACAGCCCGGAGGCTCTGTGGACGGGACTTGTCTGACCCCATAGGAGCCAGTACCATGTCGGCGACTCATCGCCTGGCTGAATGGCCAAGGCTGCTGCCCTGCATTCTTAGCTCCCGCCTTCCGTTGCACGGCGGCTTATTTTAGATGAATCTCACTTTGGATGATTGATCATTATTTTCACTTTCATGAGGTTTCTCTGGGTGAGAAAAAAAAAAAAAAACCCACAGCAAAAGAGCCCGGCAGGAAGTTTCCTTGCAAAGGATTCACGTATTACCTCTGGGTTACGGCTTCTTCAAACCCAAATTCTTAAGTGTGTCGAGGTTAAAAGCTTCCTATTTGCCACAAAGTTGAAGGATGATGATTTAGCTGGTGTTATTTTACAAGTGCAATTTTACATGTGGCTGTCTGGAGATGAATGAGGGTTTAATTTTCACTGGGGAAGGTCATTAGAAGTAAGATGGATTCTAGATCCCAACAGGGCCCGTTCGGGAAGTGAAACTGAGGAATTAGATTGAAAGTCTGCAGTCTCCTTCCTCCCCAGAAGTGCTCCTGGTTGGGGGTGGAGGGAGAAGGGAACTGGCTGATGTATCCAGCTGTCGGTCACTTGAGGGAAATAGAGGGAACATCAGGGTGTGGTCAGAACTGTACGGTTTTCTTTCCATTTCCTCCACCCTTCCCTCTCAGATGGAGGCAGGAAGAAATTCTGAATGCAATGAACCTAGTCACAATATTTTACCAATTTTATAATGGCATTTATAGAACACTTGCTATGCATTTGCCTTCGTAGGTGCAGCCCCACGAGCTGGCTCCTGTTATAATCTCCATTTTCCAGATGAAGAAATCGCCGTTCAGAGATGTGATGTCACCGCTTCATACATGGCCGAGCCAGAATCACACCTCAAACCGAGGTCCAGCTGGTGTCAAAGGCCGCTCTGCAGGCCTCTATGCTGCATCTTCTCTCTTGCTTAGAACTGAGAAGGGCGGCCACAGGTGTGAAAGGACTCGCGCTAAGGCACACATCTATCTAGTCGGTGGCATTGCGTTGCTAAAAACTCCAGTCTCCTGACCCAAGATTCTGGTTCTACCGCATAGAGCACTGTGGCTTCAGAATCCAACGTGGCTATCACAGAGTGTCACTGTTTTGAGGAACGTCCGATTTCTCCTAATTTTTTACTTTGCAATAAGAAATATTTTACTGTATACCTAGATGGTACATTCTTACAGATTTCTCTTTGAGCCAATAAATTCACCACCTAGAAAAAATCTTTGGTGTGCACGGTAACTAAGCAACCCTAGGTGTGACCTGAGCAGGTGGCACTGAATGGTACTGGATGGGAAGGGAAGGGACCCAGAAAAGTGATGTTCTCAGCCCCCGCATCAAAGTCCTGCCGAAGAGCTGGAGATTCATGGTGTCTAAGTCCCTTCTTTGGGTTAATGTATCATGTCACCAATTAAACAGATATATGATATTGTTTATTATCTCTTACTTCAATGCACTGAATCAGATACCCAGTTGTGTGGGAAGAGCTTGAAGAGATGGGAGCCAAGGAAGGCGAGTTTCGGGATAAGAAGCAGAATTCGGGAAAGACTCGAGCCAGGGACATCAATCTAGAGGAACTGTTAGTCTAGACCAGAGGTTCCCAAACTCACTTGGCTTACCATTCCCTTTCAGCAAAAAACCAAACCAAAACAAAACACAGTGCCTCCCTGGAAATCTACCTTCTTTAAGCAAAAAAACAGAAAGACTTAGGGACAAATTTGCACGTTTAACATCTTCTATTTTGTTCCAGCGCCTCCCGGGGATGGTATGACCCACTTGGGGAACCTGTGGTCTAGACGGATGGATGGGTTCTTCTGGAAGAAAGTTTCCTGGAGACAAAGCATGATTCTCTTGCTGGTGAATATACTTCTGGGTAACATTGGGGAAGAGTGGAGGTGGTCAGTAGACAGCACCGTAGCAAATACTCACAGTAGAGAGGCTAGGAAAGGAGAAAAGGGTCCGGAACAGGACACGGGGCCTGACGACATTTACCTGTAAGCTCACGAAATGCTGGCACTGAGCCCAGGTGACAGCTCCTTGACTGGGCACCGTGGCCGGATGCCTGTCACACATTCATTCCCCAATCACTTCCTGCATGAGGTCGGCAGTGGGTCCTGAGCCATGTGGCCTCTGAGTCTGTTCAGGACAATGGACTCCAGGCTGCAAAGCAGGAACTTCCCTTTGGTATTTTGCGACGACGCCCTCGTCATTGCTTGTCCTGCCACGTACACCGCTCTGTGCCTACCTGGAAGGGCTGGCGGCACTTCAGAGAAGAGCGGTGAGGCAGGTGGCGGCTGTCGCCATACTCCAAGGTCCGTATCTGCCACCGGCACCTCCATCCCTCACCTGAGACTTAATCGTCCTCACAACAAACCTCTCTGCCTGCTCATCAGCTCAGACGAAGTCTTCCTTTCTGCTAAGGTGCGGATGAACGCAATTCAAACCAGAAATTAGGTCCCAGGAGTGCCCTTGCTGCTAAATTGGTTGGATAAGTGGCAAGGGCACCGAATCAGCCCGTAGTGGATTTCACATTTGAGAATCATCCTGATTATCGCGTGATGGGAGGAGAGGGGGAGGATGAGCTAGGAAACCCAGCAACCTGCCCTGACTCCCCATTGTTCGGTAATCAGGGCCAATCATAGACTCTTGGAGTGAGGAACAAGGCTTTGCTAATCGTGGTGTGCAGGAAATCATATTTTGACTAAGGAAGGCCTCTTCAGCACACATTCCGCCTATTGTTCAGGCTCAGGGGGGAATTAGGTAATAAGGAGAGGCGTGGCTTGCCGGAAGAGCAGGGGCAGCCTCTGTACCCCACCACCTCCCATCCCAGGCTCCAGGGAGCTGTGGGCTTTCCTGGCTCTGCCTGGCGCAGGCAGTGGGCCCACGCGCCTTCCTTTAGCGGGTGCAGCCAGCTGGCCTTTGCGCAGCCACCGTAATTGAGATTTGCCTGTTAGGAATTGATGTGGGGCTGGGCTGCCTTTATGACTCCCAGTGCACTGAGTGGAGGTTTACTCGGAGCATTGTCTTGACGCCCTAGGTTCACTCTCAAGCCAGAGACTGTTCTGGTGCTGGGGGGGAGGGGGGACCAGGAACTCAGTTGCCTTCCTCAGTAGATCCCAGCAAAGCATGGACTCCCAGCCCTCTCTGGGGAGATCCTCCCCCTGGAGATGGCGGGTCCTGGGCCACCTGCTTCCTCTGCCTTGGCCTATGCCTGCAGATCCAGGCTCCGGAAATGCAAACCAAGTCTAATAGCAACCTAATTTCAATAAAGATGATTGCATATCTACCATCTATCTGTCTGTCTGTCTGTCTGTCTATCTATCTATCTATCTATCTATCATCTATCTATGTATCTATCCATCCATCTATCTATATTGCTCAAAAGAACAACAGTGCAAATAAACAAATATAACATGGGATTTTGAAGTCAGATGTGTTACGGAAGTGTGAGCTCTTTCATTTTTAACCCAATGCTCTATACAATCTGTAAAACTGAGACTCTAACATTCTTATCCTGTTCTTAGCAATTCACTCCTTGTCTCCATGGAGGAATGAGTTTAGCAGTGGCAAGAGAGAGGCCAAGACGCTGGTTCTTATGGAAGTCTTTCCATTGGGGAAGAATTCTTTTTTTAAAGATGTCCAATGTTATTGAAGATGCCCGGTTCAGAATATGGGGATGTTGGTCAGCCTTTCATTGCTATGGCCACAATATCTGATAAGAACAATTGGGAGGAGGAGAGATTTATTTTGGCTCATGTTTCTGAAGATTCAATCCATGGTCTCCCTGGCCCTGACGTGAGGCAGAACATTGTGGCACAAGGGTGTGGTTGAGGGGGGCTGCTCAGCTCACGGCAGATGGGAAGCCGGGGGAGACAAACCCTTCCAGGGCTCGCGCTGCACCCCATGACCTGCTTCCTCTACCTAGGTCCCACCTCCCAGTTGTCCATCCATGAGCTCAGAGCCACTGTGATCCCCCCCGCTGCCTAAAAGCTCCACCTCTGAACCTTGCTGTGTTGGGGACCATGGTTTCAACACAGGAGCTTCCAGGGGACGTTTGAGATACTAACTCTAACAGTGGGGACTGGTTGACTCCCAGCGGCAGCAGAGTAGGAGGAGACAGGAAACGGATTGGCTAGCTTTCTTCAAGACGGTTTGCTTCTCTGGCTGGGAGCCTAGGCTGAAGTAAGGGGAGGAAATCAGTAAGCAGATGAAGAGGAAGCAAAAGAGCTTAGAACCAACGCTGGAAAGCACACGCGGTGCGGCCCCTTCTCCCTGGCATCTCTGTCCAGCCCTGTGCAGGACAAACAACATCTAGGGATTAGAGTAAAATGACAGCACCCATCTCACGCACTTGGTATTTCTCCCCCAATGGAAGGATTTCCATTAGCACCAGAGTCGTGGCCTCTCTCTCTACTCCTTCACTCCTTCCTCCTTAGAGACAAGAGTGAATTACCAAAAACAGAGTAAGAATGAGAGTCTCAGTTGTATAGCTTGTGTGGGGCACTGGGTTTAGATGTCATGGCATTCTCAAGCTACCGTCCAGGGCCAGTTGCGGTGTCTCTACGTCCAGAGTCGCGCCTCGTGATTCTCTGTGAATAGCTCCCAACACTCACTTGCTCATGAATCAGAGGAAATATTTTGGAAAATGCCAGGTCATTTTCTCATTTGCTTTTCTGTGTATTCCTCCAGGTAGGAAGAGGAGGCTTCATGGTCAGGCAGAGGGTTGTGAGCTGCTGGCCTCTTGGGGGGACTGAGAGACACAGGGCTGGGCATGTCAGACACTCACAGCTTCTACAATGGCATCGATTGCTGATAAAAGGTGGGATGTCCAAGGCCCTGACCAAGACAAGCAGGGAGCGGCCACAGCTCACCAGCCAGTGTCCAGGAGCACAGGATCCCCTCTGCCAGCCAGCACTGAGTCAGCTCCAGCGACACCCTGTCCCTGGGTGACAAGAGTCAGGCCAATCTCTCCCCACAGCCCCAGAGAGCATCTCTGAGATGAGACAGAAGAACTATGAAAGGCTGAGCAATTCTATCCAAAGGCTGCATGGCACCTAAACAGGGAGGGCCAGTTATTACATCACACTAAGATTTAAACGGAATGAAAGCTTTTCTCTCTACTCCCTAGGCAAGTGGGCTGCCCGCTCATAAGAAAATTCAGCTGCAGCCGGGCGTGGGGGTGCACGCTTGTAATCCCAGTACTAGGGAGGCTGACACTGGAGGATCCGGGTTCACGGCCAGCCTCAGCTACTTAGTGAGGCCCTCCACAACTTAGTGAGACCCTGTTTCAAAATAGAGAATAAAAAAATAGGGCTGGGGGTGTAGCTCGGAGGTAGAATGCCCCTGGGTTCAATCTCCAGTACCGCAAAAAAAAAAAAAAAGAAAATTCAAGTGGGTTATAGCTCAATCAAAGAAGGGTCTGTATCCTCTTCACACATCCCAGCCATAGTCAGGATCACTGTGTGATCACACCGCGGTCAGTCCTGCATTTACTCACTACGTAGTTATCCAACACCCGCTGCACACTGGGAACCGCGATGAGCGTCCAGGAAACTGATTGAACTCGGGGAGGTGACAGATATCAGATCAGGGGGCACACTGGCTGCCTGGACCGTGACAGAGAGGTCTTTAATAAGATTGCAACATGTGCTGGGAGAGATGGGATCGGCCGCTGAGTCGCGTACCTTAAATAGTGTAGTGTGTCTAAAGTTCTTATTTTCCTCCGGGTCATTGCTGCTGACGACTTTCTCTGCAGTGAGACAGAAGACGGGCCGTGAGGACATATGGAGATGAGAGCTGCAGCCCCGCCAGCAGCTGGACCAAATATTTGTTTAGTAATGTCTACGAGTCAAGACTATCGTTACGAAGCCATTCCTCAGGCTAATGAAAGAATCAGGTAGATTATGGGGACCTAATTGGCTGTGCAGGTTTTCTAAACACCATTATAAAATTGATGGATCTGGCGCATAGGAGAAATTATAAAATATGTCACTCCAGTAATTGGTACAAGCGGAAATGCAAGGAACGAACATGAGGAAATGATTTCTCTCTTCACACACATAACCGAAGAAGTGCCTAGGAAAGCAAAATGGGGGAACTATTTTTGTCTGAATTAGCAAAACCAAATTTTATCAGAAACTCACTATAAATGGCATTATGCATTTACTGTTGTATTACTCTTGGCATTGGTATAAACATTTTTGAAAAAAGCAATGTAACAAAGAACAGACAAAGCAACCTAGTAATTTCATGCCTAGGACTTTACCCTAAGAAAATAATTCAGTAAAAGCAAAAACTCTATGAATAGCTCTATGAATAGAGAGAGAGAAAGAGAGAGAGAGAGAGAGAGAGAGAGAGAGAGAGAGAGAGAGAGAGAAAGGAGACAGAGACTGAACGGCCAACAATAGGACTATGCAGGTACATTACACAATAAATTAACATGCAGTCACTGAGAAAAATAGGTAATAGAAATATATGGCAATGTACGAAATGTTATGAAGCGTTGCTAAAATAAATAACAGAGTTAAAATGGTAGTATGATTGCCATGAGTTAAAACACGAACAAGTTTAATGAGCAAAAATGGTAGCAGGTTTGCTGGGATGACAGAATGGTGATTTTTTTCAATATATATTGTTTGTGGTACTGGGATTAAACCCAGGGGCATTCTACCTCTAAGCTACACCCTCAGCCCTTTTTAATTTTTTGTTTTATTTTTATTTTATTATTATTATTATTTTTTTTTTTTGCGGTACCGGGGGTTGAACCCAGGGACGTTTTACCTCCGAGCTACACCCCTGGCCCTATTTTTTATCCTTTATTTTGAAACTGGGTCTCACGAAGTTGCGGAGGGCCTCACTAAGTAGCTGAGGCTGGCCTCGAACCCGTATCCTCCGGTCTCTGCCTCCCAAGTACTGGGATTACAAGCGTGCACCACCACGCCCGGCCATAATTTTTTGTTTTAAAACAAAGTCTCACTAGGTTGCTCAGGGTCTCACTAAGTTGCTGAGGCTGGCCTCAAACCTGCAGCAATTCTCCTGTCTCAGTTTCCTAAATACTGGGATTACAGGTGTGTGCCACCACACCAGGCTTTCTTCAATATTTCATAACATCATCACATCTCATTCTTAATGAAAACGTATCCACAAATGAAATCTAAGGTCTCTATCAAACACAGAAGGGGGGTGCATCATCTGAGAAATTTCCAGAATAAACTCGCAGGGGAGATGGCTGCTCTTTGGGGGCCAGGCAATGGCTTTTCAATCAAGATCGACAGTAGATATGTTGGTTGGTCTGAGGTGTGTCAGACTAGAAACTGCATGGACAGAAAAGCCATTGCTTCTTCCAGGAACCACATTAGCTAGCTCCGCATCTCTCAGCACACGGGACACGGCCGCAGGCTTCCCAGAACCGTGGCATTCTGGTGGAAAAGACAGACCAATAAGGCCAGGCTGAAAGGCTTTTAATTAGATCAAAAGGGTCCAGTGTGATCTGAGCTTCACTTGAAACAGTTTTTTTTTTCTCCCATCTATTTTCTCACTCAAATACTACGGGCCTTCATGTCTCTGGGTGACATTCTGCCCAATTTAATTTAACTTAATATTATTTTATGGAGACCGGAGGATCCGGGTTCGCGGCCAGCCTCAGCGCTCTCTCTCTCTCTCTCTCTCTCTCTCTCTCTCCCTCTCTCTGTCTCTCTCTCTCTCTCTACTTAGTGAGGCCCTCCGCAACCTCGTGATACCCTGTTTCAAAATAAAGTATAAAAAATAGGGCCGGGGGTGTAGCTCGGAGGTAGAATGCCCCTGGGTTCAATCCCCAGTACTGCAAAAAATATATATATATTATTTTATTATTTTATTTTATGTTTTATGATAGAAAAATGTAGAACTCTTTATAAAACTTCCAGATCCCTGGTGTTAGGAAAGAAGTCAGCTAGCTCCCTTTTTACCAAGCTTAGTCATGAAAAAATGTTTTATTCAAGTCAAGGAAGACAAAGATCTGGAAGGGGCAAGGAAGCTGGGGTGCTCCTTTTGTTTGTGATCAGCACTTTTGGTCCAAAACTTCCTGAGAGGAAAGAGCTGAAACCACCCATGCGGACAGGCAGAGTGCAGCTGATTTTTATATTGCTCCAATTTCCTCAGGATAAGCACCTCAGTGTGACCTCTCCGCTTTCTGCAAGAAACAGGGTACCCTGACACTGCTATTTTAATAAATAGTTGCTACCAAAAGCCCTCTGATAACGCTTTATGAAACCTCTCTTCCCTGTGCTACTTCCAGAACCCCAGGCGACTTGTGCACCCAGGTTAATGATACACAGCTTCATCGCAGGGCTGTGAGCCCCGTCAGGAGCAGGCCGAGCAGATACAAAGAAAGCTGCTTCCTCGGAGCTCTAGCCCCTGTTCAAAAGGAACCTTTTTTCCCCCAAGAGCTTTTCTTTACTTCTTTGTTACTAAATAATGGGCGCAAAACACAATGAAGTTATCTCATTCGAGATATTAAAGGGTACATTGAAATTAGACTGAAAATTCATAACCGCTAAGCTTACATCATCTTCAATGTTTTGCCTTCTGACAATCATGTGAAAGTCCCTAGGATGTTAGAATTTTATGCATCTATTCTTAGGCCTGGGCATGATTCTTCCCGTAGAATTGCACCCTACTTTGAGGAGAGACACCAGCAATGCGGTTTCAAAACTGCAGCAATGCTGAGGGAAAGGGCATATCAAATCTGCTAACTCCTGCAAAGTACACATCACATTGAACATTATTTGTTATGGTATCTGGGATTGAACCCAGGGTCACGCTACCTCAGAGATACACCCCAGCTCTTTTTATTTTTTACTTTGAAACGAGGTCTTGTTAAATTACTGAGGGTCTCGCTAAGTTGCTGTGGCTGACCTTGAACCCGCGATCCTCCTGTCTTAGCCTCCCAAGTAGTGGCATTACAGGCGTGTGCCACTGTGCCCAGCTACATTGAACATTTCTTGAACCTCCAAAATCTGGCCAAAGTGCTCCAATGCTGAAAAAAACCCAAAACTTAGAAAATCATTACCATATCACCTTTTCAGGACAATATCTAGTTCCTTAACTCCGCAGCAGAGAAAATGCCACCCATCTGCAGCTCCCTCTGTTCCTCATAAACAACTGCATTTGTTGCTTTAAAAGCCAAGAACTTATTCCTAGAATAGCATTCCTTTACAAATGAGTATGAAATTCCAATTTAACTTATATGCCTAAGGGTAAAAGGGCTGGATGTTTTTGTGGACATACTTTATGTGGGCAAGGCGAGGACAGATTATGATAACGAGGGTGTTAGCTTTCTGTCACCATAACACATACCTGGGATAATCAACTAGGAAGAGAAAAGGTTTGTTTTGGCTCAGTTTGGGATGTCCCAGTTCCTGATTGATTGATTGTTCCCTTTGCTTTGTTGTGAAGCAGCATGGAAGAGCAAAAACCTCTCACCTCATGGCCAGCAAGTGAAAGAAAGAAAGAGGAGGGGCTCAGTCCCACAATTCCCTCTGAGGACACGCCCCCAGTGACCTAAAACCTCCCCCTAGGCCCCGCCTCTTAAAGGTTCCACTACCTCCCAACAGCACCACAGGCTGGGAACCAAGTCCTTACTATGTGGTCCTATGGGGACACTTGAGATTCAAACTATAACACGAAAGACAGAAATACTGATATTTTAGCCCTTTCCTTGCAGTGGGGCTTAGATGAGCATGCACGAGCTTCTCACGGAACCCAGGCTAAGTCAGCCCTGGTACGACTGGAACACGGAGTGCCCTTCAAAATCCGGGTTCTTTATAAAACATTTCCTTCTCGCACTCGCAGTTACTTATCCACAGCCACAATTCCTTGGTGGCTGAGGAGTGATTTTACCACTTGAGCTGTTTTAGATCAAGACCAAAGAAAAAGAGAAAGTGCCACGTTTGCAGCTGATTCTCCCGCAATTCTTCCCTCTGTGACTGGCTTGACCGCCCGCTTCAGCCCTGCTCAGAAAGACCTGCTCAGACAGTTCCAGCTACAAGTCTTAATCTGTGAGAGAAGTCAGGATAATAATGATTTTTTCCCCCAAGGCTGTCACCTTTTCAATGTGCTGGAATCCTAAAATAACAACTGAGTCTCTCTCCTCTCTCTCCTCTCAGAGAGTCAGAAGTTCAAAGCAACGGGGGTCGTTGGCAAGGGGTTTTATTAGGTCTGATTTTACCATCAAAGCTTAAATCTGACTTCTCACATCTACCTCCTGCTTTTACCTCCAGTAACTCCACGGTTTTTCCTTTGCATCTTTTATCGCCTTCTGTGGGCCTCCCACTCCGAGTTTCCTCTCTCAGGCCTTTTGCTAGTTACTGTGTCTCTTTAGATGTTCAACAAAACAGAATCAACCCAATTCTCTCAGGAAGCATGTCAGTTGTTTGTGAGGGAACAGAGAAGAGCCCATCTCATCTCTATTACTCTCACTGTATGTGGAAGCACACTTTGTATCATAAGCCTGAGAAAAATAGGATTTTGAGAAAAAAAAAAGCCAATTCTCCGAAAATGAGGGAGCAGAAGAGGAGAAGAGAGGGGGGACATCTCAGCAGAGCTCACAGGACATGGTCTAGCTGCAAATTCAGGCTAGAGATAGGGAACCCAGAGTAGCCCAGTAAGATTACCAAATTTCCAACAAAAAGAGAAGTCTTCTGCTAGTTTTGACAAGAAAATTGTATGCATCCCCCCTTAGGAAAGACACAGGCACTTATTACAGCCACTTTATGATTTACAGAACCAGGCCCAGATGTCAGCTTGCAGAATCAGGTACTGCAGTCCAGTGTCTCAAAACTTCCCCTGTCATTACTCACAGCGGTGGGTGGTAGTAACTGCGCATGCCCAAGACAGTTATGGGCACGGTTGGAAATTATCTGCTCCGATCCAGAAATTTCTTCATAGTTTCTTGTTTTAACTTTAAAAGTTTGGTGGGTTGTGCATTCAATCCCATAATATACCTAATGCTCATTTTGATATAAGAAATAGTGTTCTGAGTTACCATTTGTGTATTCCTGGCACACCACTGACATACAAGAGTCTCAATTTAAAAAGTACCAAGTGGAGGACATGGTTAACAAGGGCCTAGCAAAACACTTAAGTCTTATTGAAACGGAAATGCTGATTCCCAATCTGGGATTCCCCGATCGTGCACATCTGCAAATTCCTACATAATTCCTACGCTGCTGCCGGTCTGTGAGCCACACTTTGTGTAGTGCAGCTACTGTGGGTTTCACAGTGTGGTCCCTGACCAATGGCTTCAACATCTCCTGGGAATATCAGAAATGCAGATTCTTCATCCCTTTCAGATCTACTGAGTAAGAAACCAGGGGGTGGAGTCTATGAATCCACATTTTAACAAGCCCTCCTGGAGTCTCTGATGTGGACGAATTCACCAGGACAATAGGAATTAAGTCAAGAGCAAGGATTACAGGTCTTCTTCGGGTCTTTAGAAACCTGGGATACATAAATGATTTCAAGATCCCTGCAGATGGCTCAAAATCAAGAAAAGGGACTTCTCAGGTCTGACTCAGGAGCCAAGAACTAGGGCTGAACTCATCGTGACCAGGGTGGGTGTGACACAGTGTGTTGCCCGGTAAAGAACCAGAAGGGATGGTTAGGAGTTGAATCTGGAGGTAATTAGGAAGTAGCTTCCAAGAGGAAATGGGATTCCATCGGAGACCTTCCGTTCGCAGGAAGCTTGGATTTTCCGTATCTGAGCTCAGTATTCAGGCCAGAGACGTGGGGTCAGAGTGGACAGGGGCCGGTGGGTATTTTGGCTGAGTCAGTATGTGACCCAATTGTAATGCACCGGGGATACACAACATCGATTTCTACCCATCCCTAGTTGCTCTTTGGTGTGCGTACTTTCCAAATTTTTAGGGACAGACTGTAATTCCTAAGTAGCCTCTATGGAGAGCCTGAGCTTTGAGGAACCTTCAGACTCCCTACCTTCCTCCAAGTCCCTCCCTAGTGGACTGCTGTGGTTCCAGCTCATCAGCTTCTTTAGGAAAATTCCCAACCTTGCCCTATTATTGTCTGCTAAAGAATTGACACAAACTCTTGCTTCTAAGGGGAAAATGAATATGTCACACTCTAGACAACTATAGAGAAAAGTCATAGTAAAAGTTGGGTCTGAGGGAGCCACAGTCCCAAAGGGCTTATCAGGGACCTGGCGTGGTGGACAGTCAGGGAAATGCAAAGCCAGTTGTGGGAGACAGCTGGGACCCCCACTTCCTGCCTAGCAGGAGATGCCCTCACACCGCTCTTTGCTGCTAAAGCTAAGCTTCCCCATTGCAGGAAAAACCTGGAATTTCCTCCAGCTGGGGCCACATCCCAAGACTGGAACCCCCACTTGACTGTGAGATCCATGCTCACAAATTAGGTGTTCTCTGTAGAGGGGAGATGTGGCCCGTGGTTCCATCCACATACTGCATATCAAAGAGTGAGTTGAAGATGAGCTGTAGCGGAGTTATGGCTCCAGCAACGGACTCACAGCTGCCTTTCTCTTCTCTTTGGTATTTTACTTTCCAAAATTTTAGGGACAGACTGTAATTCCTAAGCAGCCTCTATGGAGAGCCTGAGCTTTGAGGAACCTTCAGACTCCCCACCTTCCTCCGAATCCCTCCCTAGTGGACTGCTGTGGTTCCAGCTCTCCTGCTCCCCCATCCTCACGTTGTCCCCACTGTTCCTTGGGGACACTGCCAGGCAACCTAGAAAACCCACACTGTGAACTGTTCTGGTCTTAAGAGTGGGCAGCTCAAGGCGCACAAGCCAAGTGGCTGTGACAGGCCCTGTGGGCTGCAAGGACCAAGACTGTCCTCAAGCCCAGGGCCCAGGGCCCATCTCTCCTCTTCCTTCTTGCTCTCTACTCAAATAAATCCTTTTAGAAAAGAAGGGAGAAGGTAAAGACAATAGCTCTGAGAGAATTTCTACCAAAAACATTGTTATAAGACCTACACACGAATAGGTCGTGGAACCATCCTGGCCCTGAAATGCAGCATTCAAAGAATTCATAAAGACTTACGTCAAAGATGCCAACACCCAGACCCAACAGGATATTCTCAGAGCGGGGGACCTGCTGTTGAGCACCCTGGTGGTGGTGGACAGGCACCAGTCCCTGCTCCCTGGCTGTGGGTTCAAGATGTCAGTTTCCTGCCATTTATGGTCCTGAGGTAAGTGCCCAATGTGGCAGCCAGCTTCCCCTGAATCAAAGTCCCCAAGGAGATGAGGGAAGGAGAGAGAGGGAACCAGCATGGCGGAAGCCCCTGTCTTTACAGCCAATGCCAGAGTCGACCTCTCCTCCCCTGGCCACGTTCTGTTCACTGGCAGGGGAGGGCCACGAGGGGCTGGACACAGGAAGTACAATTACGGGAGGCCATTCTTAGAGGTTGTCTACCACACTGTACAAATCAATGAGAAAATAAAAACAACACAATAGAACAATGGACAAAGAACGGAACAAGCATTTTACAAAAGAAAATATCTCAACTGTCAATAAAAATTGGTATAACCTCCCTGCAGAACTACTGAGCAGTATGTGTGAAAGTGAAACTGCATATATTCCATGAGCCAGCATCTCCATTTCTAGAGAAATACCTATCAAAATTGCATATATCTGTACACCGAAAAGGCATGCATGCGAACATTCATAATAGCTGTCTTTATAATAGTCAAATAGCTAGAAGTCACCCAAATGTCCAGGAGCAGCAGCATGGATAAACAAATTGTGATATGTTTGCACGGTTGATGATAATAAAGCAGCAAAAAGCTACTGTTACACATTAACAATAGGAATGCATCTCGCAAAATAATTTTAAATGAAAGAAATGGGTCAGAAAAAATATTTACGGTAACATCGTGTGTGTGTGTGTGTGTGTGTGTGTGTGTGTGTGTGTGTGTCTACTACATGCTGAGGGGACAATAAAGTAGTCCTTTTGGTAGGATTAAATGGGAAGGGACAAGGCGGAGGACTCTGAGTCTGGCAGTGTCCTACTTTCTGTATAGTGACACAGACCATTACATGGTGAAACTTCATTGTGCTGCACATTTATGATGCATGCACTCTTCTATTTGTATATATTTCAATAAGGTTTTTACTTAAAACAAATTGAGGACTATCTTTCTACTGCGCTATTCATGTAAGTAACTCAACTAACCAATAAATATACTGCAAATTAAAAATCTCTCCATTGTTGCTACGTCTTAGTCCCCAAGGCCCTAAATGTCAAGAATTAGCTTTGAATTTAATTCCTGGAAGATAAGCATTCACCAACTCTTTTACTTTTTAATGTTTTACTTTTTCTGTGTGTGTGGTACTGGAGATTGAACCCAGGGGCATTCTACCTCTGAGCTACACCCCCAGCATATTCTATTTATTTATTTATTTATTTATTTATTTAGGCAGTACCAGGGATTGAACCCAGGGGCATTCTACCTCTGGGCTATACCCCCAGCCCTATTTTTTATTCTTTATTGTGAAACAGGGTCTCACTAAATTGTGGATGGCCTCACTAAGTAGCTGAGGCTAGCCGTGAACCCGGATCCTCCAGTCTCAGCCTCCCAAGTACTGGGATTACAAGCGTGCACCACCACACCTGGCTTATTTTGAAACAGGGTCTTGCTAAGTTGCTGAGGCTGGACAAGAACCTGTGGTCCTCCCGTCTCTGCCTCCCAAGGACTGGGATTAACAGACACACACCACCACGCCCGACTTACTTTTTAATATCTCTTCCTCCTAGAAGTAACATTAGAAATATTCTCCAATTTGGAGGCCACCAAGCAGCCAATACATCCTTCCAATCTTTTTTTTTTTTTTTTTTTTTTTTTTTTTTTTT
>PVJS01023370.1:0-29670 GCA_004027185.1 Glis glis | reverse complement strand
TCTCTCTCTCTCTCTCTCTCTCTCTCTCTCTCTTTCTCTACCTAGTGAGGCCCTCCGCACTCCGCAACTTCGTGAGACCCAGTTTCAAAATAAAGTATAAAATATAGGGCCGGGGGTGTAGCGCGGAGGTGAAACGCCCCTGGGTTCAATTCCCAGTACCGCAAAAAAAAAAAAAGTCCGTAAGCCAGACCTCAGAAAATCAAGAATTGTTTGTTTTCTCTCATATGTGTAAGTTAGAAAGAGAGAGAAAAAAGTGGGGGAGGCTTCATGACAATTGAAGGGAGACCAGTAGAATAGAGGAAGAGGTGGCCAGGGGAGAGAAATTGACCAAATTATGTTATATGCCAAAATATGAATTTTTGCCACCAAATAGTTGAATTCATAGTCACCAAAATATGTGATTATGAATTCCACTATTATTTATAATTATGTATATTTTTAATTTATAATTTCATATAATTATAATTCACCAATTAAAATGAAAAAAAAGATTTCTGATATCTCAACTGGGCAATGACAACAAATAAAACAATTTTGACTTCCAGATCAAAACAAGGATAATAGTGGGAATCACTCTAAAAAGATTTGCAATAATTCTTGAAGTATATTGGAGATAGGCACCACTTTTTGTATATTTAAATATATATTCAGATCTAGAAAGATGTTTAAACTGCTAGCATAAATTGATGACTTCAACTGATAGCAGGGTTCTTCTCAAGTAACAAGCTATTTGGAGTTGGGCTCCAGGATTACTGCAAATGCTTTTTATAATTTTCAGTTCTGTCATTTTTTAGTATATGTCCTTTGTCCTCATGATCACAAAATGGCTGCTGTCCCTGCAGGCATTGTAGCTACTTTTCTGGAACAAGTAGGTAACTGGACAGGAGAAAAATCTGAAGTTACATGTCAGCTGAGTTCATCTCATTTATAAGAGGCCCACCCGAAATTTTCTTTTACATTTTGTGTTATCCATATCTTGACCATATGGCCAACTCTGTCTACAAAGAAGACCAGTAGGCATTAAGCTGTCTATTTTAGTCCCCCCACCACCTAATTTCTCTCTTTGACTGACCTCATCCTAATTTCCTTTGTTCCTCAAGTCTAGTATCTGGAATGAAATTAAGAAGATCTGTTAGAGCAGCAAAGCTTCAAGTCATTGTTAGGAGTTGTTGATATTGACAATAGAAGCACAGACTTATGGCGAGGTTGAGTGGTATAAGAGGATCACTTAAGGAATGGAACAGAGAAGACAAAGTTCTCTTTTTAAAAGTGTTAACATTTCAGAACTCCATACTTCATAATAATTAACTATTTTGATTTTGGCTTGCCTAGTTCTTGCTACGAATTGTTGAATTAGATGTTCT
The DNA here is from genome assembly GCA_004027185.1 of Glis glis. Classification (NCBI taxonomy): domain Eukaryota; kingdom Metazoa; phylum Chordata; class Mammalia; order Rodentia; family Gliridae; genus Glis; species Glis glis. The sequence goes on along the minus strand of PVJS01023370.1, from coordinate 28,306 downwards.
TTCTGTGGAAATAAAAAATGACTAAGAGAAACAAATACCTGTGATTTTCTCTTCAAATTATCTTAGATTCTAGGCAGCATTTAGTGTTGCCAGATTAACGTGAAGACACTCTGGTGACAGCATTGCTTTTCCTGAGTTATTAACAGCCACTACCACATACATAACAGGAAAGTAGTGATACTAAGATTAATGAAATGGTTGCTTCATCCAAGAAAACCAAGCAGAGATATTCTTTTCTGTGGATGTTCACTGAATTTATTCATTAATGCTAATTGAAAGTATTTAATAAGTGTGCCCATGCTATGCCTAAATAATATGTACTAGTTTTAAAACACACTGTATTTTTATAAATATTTTAATTTCCATTAGGAATAGTAGTTTCCAACCTAATTACTTGTTATTAAGCCTTTCTTGGCACATGAGTTCACACATAAAAACACAAACACAAACTGAAACAATTCTCTATTCTCCAAATGAAAAGTTGGAGAAATCTTGTAGCTAAGAGAAAATAAAATTTCTGTACTTTTGGAGTTTAAGTCATTTAATGGTAGCTGAATTAAATTACATTTTGTGTGTGTGTGTGTGTGTGTGTGTGTGTGTGTGTGTGTGTGTGTGTTTGGACAATATACAAATAAATTAGTCTCACCAATTCATATGCATACTTAGTAGAGAGTGTAAAAAGTCTTGATTACTCACCAAGGTGATAAGAAATATACAAAACACACACTCAGAAATCATAATTATTCTGAAGAGTCCTTAAGTTTACTTTCATGGTCTCTGATTAGAGGAGATTAGAAATCTGATTTCATTTTGATGTTAACCACAGAGAAAGAGTTTAAAATATTTTTTAAATTGCCGCTTAATTCACATGAATTAAAATGTATTCATAGTGAATACATTCAAGGAATTCTTTCTAGAAAAAATTCAAATTTTGATTATTGGTTCTAAATTTTGAATATAGCAACATTTTGATGAGTATTCATATTGTGGTGAAGTTAATTTCTATCAAAAGAGTTTCAGTTAATTTTTCACCTTGTATTTTGTGTCATGACCTTCACATTTAGAGAAGCCATGACATTGCTGACAAAGATCTGTACTGTTGTAATTTTATTGTCAGTAGAAATTACACATGAGCTGCTTGTGGAATATCCACAAGATATTCCTTGCTGGAGGGTCAAAGCTTTGATTATGATCGTGTTAATGTTAGTTTGCAGGCACATTCACTTGCTGGTTTAGGAAAAAAAAAAACACTTTTTGTTAGGAGTGCAAAAGTGCATTCTATCCACACCTAATTCTTTATTGCTCTTATGGAATTAACTTTTCCTAGAATAAACCACCAAACTAATATGATAAGAACTATTCTCTTTGAAAGCAGTTTTGGCACTGATTTCTTCTATGGGTAATAGTTTATATTCAACTGACAAGAAGAATGACAATTAGGATTTTGTTCCTGAAGCTATCTTCTGTAACACACATAAAAAAGTGCCTTAGAAAAAGAAAGTCCTCTCTTCTTGAGACACTGGAAACTGAAGCCATAAGTGTTCTGCCTCTGAGCTATCACCCCCATCCCCCAAATGCTTTTATTTTTTATTTCGATACAGGGCCTTGCTAAGTTACCATGCATTAGCCATGAACCTGTGACCCTCCTGTCTTAGCCTCCCAATGTGTGCCACAGTGGCAGGTTAGGAAGAGTTCTTTTTTAAGAATATGTTTTACTCCAGCATCTACTAAAATAGATTTTTTGCTTTTAAAGTTGTTATAATAAGTTTATGTAAAAAAGTATAGATGTTAGATGAGACAAAATTAGCAGTTCAATCAAAAAGCTAGTTATTTTGACAAGGCTAATTGTGAGAGTAAATAAGAAAGATTGTCTGCTAATGTGGATGAAACCCCATAATGAAGTTATTAGTTTCATTTATCAGAGATTAGGAAAACAGCCACATGTGAATAGTGAGTCCATAGTTATGTACAAACTAGTAAATATCATGTACTATCCAGCTTACCTACAAGCCAATTTATGTTTTATTCCAAACCAAAGAAACACAACATAGGGAGAAAATAAAACCATCTTTACTATGGAGAGAGCATCCTGAGAATTCAAGCTGGAATTACAAGATGTCTAGGGCATAATTATTCTTAAAGATATTTGTCTTTTAATTAAGGAGTATATTGCATTTGTAATGATGAAATCTTAGGATCCTATCTTTTATACAATAATTCACATGTAAGTGAGACTTTCTGAAATTTTCTTGTAGAATGAGGTTCTATCTTGGGTGCTCTAGGCTGAAACATTGACTGCCCTTGACCTCACCCTGCCTTGTTATGTGTTGGCTGTACAACAGGAGAGAAAAACTGAGAAGACCTCGGGCTCTGCCTCCATCTCTCAGCAAGCCCTCAGCTCCTAGGGGAGGCGTGTCACCAACATATAAGTGCAGCATGGTCTCCATTTCCATCTCCAGAGCCCTAGTAAAGATATTCTTCTTGGGGAAGAAGCAGGCTATAAAACAGCTCCTAATTTCTTTCCCAAGGGACTGACTTCATTCAACCCAAAGCATGAGAAGTTCAGCCCTAAGGGTATTATCAAGAAGAGTGAAGATGAAATAAAATTGGGAGAAGACTTATGGACATAATGAAGATGCAGCCCAGATTAGTTTGTGGGAGAGAACTGGGAATAATATGGCTGAGAGGAGCCTTTCTCAGATATGAACAAATATTGCAGATGAACTTTATAAACTATTCCTTGGGAGAAGTCTGTAAGGCAGTATATTCCATCGTATTATGAGAACAATAGAGCAATAAATTGGTGATTAGTGGAATTTCATGGCTGAGTGTGTTTAGGGAAAGCGTGGAAGAGAGCACTGTGGAAACCATGTCATCCCAGGGTGACAAGGATGACAGTCAAAGCTGTGTCTCCCCAAAGAGCAATAAACTGTGGATGGTGAAAAACTCTGTATGTACTGTTTTTTTCCTATACATGCATTACCTATCATAAAGCTTAATTTATAAATTGGGCACTGTAAAGGTTTAAAATATAACTACTAATACAAATAGAATAATTATAGCAATGTAATTAAAACATATATGAATATAGTATCTCAAAATATTACATTATAGGTCTTAGAAACCTCAGCAAACAATTTTATTTTGTTCTTTTCTTATTAAGAACTTTCAGCTTTTCACTTGAAGAACTTTAAAGCTTCTCTATGTCATGTCTGAAATGCTAACATCGCTAGTCTTGTGCTTTGGAGCCATTAAATGAAATGAGGGTTCCTTGAACACAGCACTGTGACAGTCGATCTGATAAGCACAACTGCTGCTAAAGGGTTAACAGGCAGGGAATGCACACAGCATGGGCAGGCTGGACAAAGGGAAGACTCATGTCCCAGGTAGAGGGGAGTGAAATAGCATAAGATTCTATCATGCTACTCAGAAGAGCACACAATTTATTTTTATTTATTTTTAAACATTTTATATACTTTTATTGGTGCATTATAGTCTCACATCATAATGTAGTTACTATTTTTAGACCTCATTTAATCACAAGTAACTGTGATTAAAGTACTAATAAGGAAGGACTATTCTATATCTTGTACATTTATAATCCATTATACATTTATATTATATGTCTTAGAATTATAAATGTGTATTATATTGAATCTAAACCTTAGGAGGGAGGTTCCTATGGGAAAATTGTCTCCTTTTATTTCAGAAGGACTATAGCAGATTAGAAAAAATTATGAAGTTAGGATTAATCTTTCTCATTCTGAGAGGCTTATAAGATGTTTCTTTTGGTTTCAATCCCTTTGGAATGATACCCAGGAGTGATATAGCCAGATCATATGGTGGATCCATTCCCAGTTTTCTAAGGAATCTCCACACTGATCTCCATAATGGTACCCATTTTCATAGCAGCACAATTCACAATAGCCAAATTAGGGAACCAACCTAGATGTCCATCAACAGATGAATAGACTACAAAACCATGGGAAATACACACAATGGAATTCTACTCAGTAATAAATAAGAACAAAATTATATAATTTGCGAGCCGGGCGTGGTGGCGCACGCTTGTAATCCCAGTACTTGGGAGGTGGAGACCGGAGGATCCGGGTTCGCGGCCAGCTTCAGCTTGCGCATGCGCACGCACGAGTGTTCTCTCTCTTTCCCTCCCTCCCTGTCTCTCTCTCTCTCTCTCCCTGTCTCTCTCTCTCTCTCTCTCCTTAGTGAGGCCCTCCGCAACTTCGTGAGACCCGGTTTCAAAATAAAGTGTAAAAAATAGGGCCGGGGGCGTAGCGCGGAGGTAGAACGCCCCTGCGTTCCATCCCTGGTACCACAAAAAAAAAAAAAAAATTATATAATTTGCAAGAAAATTGAAGGACCTGGAGAATATTATGTTAAGTGAGATCAGACAATCACAGAAAGAGAAGGGTCATATGTTTTCTCTAATATGCACAAGCTAGGGAGTAGCTGGGATAGAAGAGAGACTCCAGACAATGTTGGAGATGCCTCAGTGGAGCCAGGGAAGGTCTAAGAGAAGGGGGCAGGGAGAGTGAGGTTCATTAATGGAATTACTACCACCAACCATGCGTACATATGAGAATATACCAATGTCAATCTCAGTACTCTGTATTGGGGGGGGAACCAAGTGCTGTGTGCATTATGTTACTGTCAATTTGATTTTCATTGTGATGTGAGATTATAATGCACCAATAAAAGCACATTTAAAAATAAAAAATAAAAATGTTATCAATAAATTTAAAAAAGGTGTTTCTTTTTCTTTTCCTTTTCAGTCCCTGCTCTTCCCTTACCGCCCTCTCCTTCCTTCCACATCTTTTTTCATCACTTCTATCATGTATTAAGATTTGTACTAGGTACTAGGAATGAAGACAATAGGAACAAGATTTGAGACCCCAAAGAACCTGTTCTAGCTACTAAGAATGAAAACAATAGGTATAAGATTTGAGACCTTAAAGAACTTTAAGTTTGGTGAAGGAGGCAGATAAGCAAATGACTAGTTCACTGTGAGATGTATTACAAGGGACAGACACGGCAGCAGCTGTGGAAGCACCAGGAGAACATGTTGCCTCTGCTCAGGCCTCAGGTGATGCTCGCCTGAGGTCATCCCAGAGTTACCGTGTGAGGAACGAGTTGGAGACAAGGCATACCGTGAAGGAGAGTGTCCTCAAGGGAAAGGGAGTGTTTTAATGCAAGATTTGCAAGTCACTCGTTAGAGCTGGAGTTCCATGCAGATATGTGTTTTTTTTTTCTTGCAACTCTCACACAGGACTCCAAAGTACAGATACTTTTCTTTTCTTTTTATGTTTTTATGGGTGCATTGTAATCATATCCCATACTGAATTATAGAGGCTTTTCCTGTGAGCACATCACTGCGAAGACAACCTCTTTGTATTGATTTGGATCGACTCATCATTCCAATTTGAAGCAACGTATTCAAAAAGTTTCTCAGTCTACCCAAATGTTCCTTTATCATCACCCATTTTTGCATTAGTGACATTTAGGTATCTGAAGGCTTTGTAATTGTTTTCATGACTCACCCCTTCCCTAATTGTTCTCAGGCACTTCTGTTCTCTCATAAAGAAGAAATTGAAGTGAAGTAATTTTCCCATATCTATATGCTGATTTAAGAGAGAAAATGGAATTAAATATACTATGGTCCCTTCATTTGGAAATTTTTTTATATCCCATTGAGTTTCATTTCCTGCTAGCTATTTTCTTTTTACCAATTATGCCTTGGTCTATAGCTCATCAGTGATGACGCAACCTGCTCTAAAAAACATTTACATCTTCAACAAAATCTCATGTCACAATTTCCCTTTTGAAAAGTTTCATTTAAAAGGCTATTTGTCTTTTTAATGCTAATGTTTAATTAAATCAATCATAATATTTAATTAAATCAATTGTAGAAGACTCCTGAATTCAAGATGAGAAGTGGTATCTCAAGATACTTCTCTCATTCTGTGATATACCTGGGAACAAAGGAAAAAATCAGAAAAAAACTCTAGCGGACTTTCAAAATCTCCTTATGAGCTTCAGCTTTAAAGATGCTCCATGGATTTAAGGCCTTTCAGAAAAAGAGCTAATTTATTAGTCAACCTAATATCTTCTCTGACATGCAGTTACTTCTGACATCTGTACTAAAATGTGCTGATATATCTTCTGTCCAGGATAGACATTGATCTGTTCAGGCATACTTTAATACAGAGAAATTGAATAGAAAAAAAAAACTTCCATCATATTGCTTATTGTCCTAGCTGTTTTATCAGTCTCCTGGGATTGAAAAATACCCCATGAAAGAGGTTGAGAATGGCAGCCAGATTGCAACAGACTGCACTGGGCTCTGCGTGCAGGAGCAAGCCTGAAGTAATGAATACAGGCAAATATATTTACATTCCTATGGAGAGTTAATAAGATTCCATTTGTATTTGTTTGAAACTTGAAAAACAGCTCTTTGAACACGTTGGGAAAGCCCTTTGGAGTAGATGAATATAAAGCTAGTGAATTCTGCCACCATTTCTCCTTTGTTTCCACGAAGGTAGACCTATCCTCACACATACACAACAGACTGTCACACTGAATCTAGCTGCCAACTACAACTTGTCTTAATGATAGAAATTTAAAATATAATCACTGGTATTATTTCTGTAGATTTATCATGCAATATTCAATTTAAGAATTCTTTGAGATATAAAAATATACACAATGATTAAAGACACATATTTTGTAAGCTCAGACAGGGTTTTGATATTATCTACCACTTCTTGGTTATGTAACACTAGGCAAGTGATTGTGTCCACCAGAGGCTCTATTTTCTCATTGGTAAAGTAGAACTAGTAATAGACTATATGCAGCAACAACATAATTGAGTTAACTATATAAAATTTTTGTTGAAACAGTTAACAAGTCAAATATCAAAGAAACCAATGGTAGCATTTATTATTAGGCTGAAGTTAAATAGAGATGGCAATAGTTATATTGTAGCATTTCTGCATACACTTTCTATTTCTTGTTCACAAATCACTTTGAGGGAGTAAATTAGATATAGAAATGTTTTCAATCACTAAGATACCACAGAGATAGTATTTAATCTACTAACAACATAATGGATTGGAAGGAAAGATGGGCCTTTACTTAATGTGGCTTTAGAACAGTTTAGTTTATTATATAGGATGAATTTACTAACAGTTTTTTCACTTGCTATAGTAAACCCATGGAGGGCTTCTCATAACTTGCCACATTTATAGCATTTTAATTACTTAATCTTTTGAAAGTAAGCCTATGGGGATTCCGGTTCCAGTCAGTCTGAGTTTGGTTGGTTAATACGCATGTGAGCCATCAGCCAGCAGTAAGGAAGGTGGCAGGACTAGGGGTAGAGCTGTCCCTTCATCAGAGCCGTCAACCTCCTGTTCCTTTCATGGAGGGAATACAAGCCAATAGGGGGAGCTTGTGGCATAAGCATTGGGCAATCAAGCCCATTTACTTTTTCATGTGCTTCTTTTGTCTTCTGATTCCTAAAATTATAGTAATATATGTTTGAATCCCACTATTTTGCCTTTTCCTTTGGGCACGTCTTCGTCTCAGAGGGAAAAACAATCAACCTAGCTTCGCTTAGTATATTTATTTTGAGGTTTATGATCTAATGCTGGGTATGATTTTATTCTACATCATGTTTGAAGTCATTACATTATTAGTACTGATAGAACCAAAACAGTTAGTGACATTTCCCTGGATGAGATTAATAGCTGTGCGGGTAGAAGACTGGATTGCCAAGTCACATACTCAAGAGGAGAGTCTGTATTTATTACTGTCTAAAACTGGAAGAACTTTTCAAAAAGATAGAGTCCAAAATCTACTCTGGAGTTCAGAAGGTGACATGAGCCTATCTCTGGAAAACAGTAAAAGGTTAGTGATATAATGAGCAGGGTGGAGATAACTTGGTATCGGGAGCCATGTGCAAAACCAGATAGGTGCTTATTTCAACCATGACCTTTGAAAATTTCTCAGTGGTAGTGTGGGAGGATTTTTTAGGAATGAAATTGGAACAAGATGTGCTTCTTCCCACGAGTAAACTATGAAATGAGTGTTTTAAATGGTTTTTAATTACAATTTCGGAGCCCAGCTTGAAGGTGCCAGTGGAGCTGAAGAGCGATGTTGTTTATTTCACTGTCAGGGTGTGGGGATGATGGGAGAGCGTTACTAACTTGCTCTGGAACCAATTTAAACATGCTGAGGGGAAAACAAAAATCTTTTCTGCTTAATAGTTTATAGGTAAAATATTTTCTTTGAGTGAATTTTGAGTTCAACAATAATTTAGACTGTAATAAATTTGCCACTAACAAAGTAATTTTACAGATTTACTTAACATATTTAACAATATGTAAAGTAGGGAAGTTGGGTTTTTCTAGGCCACTCTTTTAATTCAGCTATTTTTTGTTTAATAAGTTTAAAAATATAGAAACCTAAATAGTTTCACCATCTTTATGTATTTTTCTTATTTTAAATTTGTATTTTCCTTTAAAACTAAGCCAGTGACAAAAAAAAACTCAAGTTAAAAATGAAATATATGTCAATGAATTGACACAAATGAGTTTTGACCATGAGATCCTGAGTCTTATATAATAGTGAGACTTTACACTGGCAACATAGCTTGTTATTCATATATGATTTGATATCAACCATCCACCTGGGGCAAAACAAACAAGAAACAAATCAAGCAGGCAAGTAGGTAATGGATATTTTGACCTAAAAGTTTGGTTAAAGAATGGGTAGAATAGCTTATGAGAATGAAAAATACGTACATGATCTGTTGGAATTATTCAGATTCAGGAAGATATATGGAATTCTTTGGCAAATGACATTTGATAACTCCTAGGCTACCTTATTTCACTTTATATTTGGATTCTTACAAACAATCCTTTAAACAAACTAGAGAAATATGCTGTTTAACAAAACCACTTATTCATAAGATAATCTGGCAATGGGACATCTTCATAAAGTAATCTGTTCATAATTGTTCATAAAGTAATTGGGAAATATAAAACATTTCCCGTGTGTGTGTGTGTGTGTGTGTGTGTGTGTGTGACTGAGGACTGAACCCAGGGCTAAACTCAGGATTGAACTCCTAAGCTAAATCCACAGCCGTATTTTATTTTTTATTTTGAAACAGGGTCTCACTAAGTTACCATGCACTGGTCTTGAACCTGCAATTCTCCCATCTCGGCTTCCCAAGTACTGGAATTACAGATATGTGCCTCCATGCCCTGCTCCCCTCAATTTTTTATTGTGCATATTCATACATTAATAAACAATTAACGTACAACCATAATAGACTATATTTCAGCAATCATAAAGCACATATTTTTTACATTTTAGTATTTTCAAAATTATGATGCATTTCATAATTACAGTCAGACAACTGATAGTTTAGCTATAACCATTTAGGTTCCTTGATGGGGTATGCATATTGAGTTTAATTGTCATTTAGAAGTCTTCAAGATGATTACTTTGTGATTGAACATTGAAAGAAAAAGACATCATGTAATCAGCCAGCCATAAAAGCCAGGGATCAGAGAAGTCCAATATAAGTGCAGCAAATGTTGTCTTCAGAAGAATAGTTTTGATTCCATTTGTTTGTTTTACTTTTGTTTTTGATTTTTGGAAAAAAATAAACTTTAAAGAATATGCACAAGTAAGTAAATACATATTATTAGTTTTTTGGAAATATTACCAAATACCAAGTCTTTTAACTGATGATAGCCAAAAAGTGTAAATACTTTAGAGTAGATGAAAGAACATTTCAAAGTTAGGAGTCAGTTGTGAACCATTTGTGTGTCATTTTGGACTCTGAAAAATATGTGTCATAAAATTTTTTCAACAACATTTTTTCCCTCAGAATGTGACATAAAATGTTAAATGTTACAGCAAATAACATACTTATAAGTTATATACATGTCCTACTTGCCTGTCTTATATTAACTGTTTTTAATAGTTTGTATAAATTTTTATGCTGTATATTTTATATGCACATGAGTGTGCTCATATATTCTTTCTGAATGATCGATGAATATTACCCATACCCTGCAGTACATATGTACATATGCCACACTCCAAAGAACATTGGTGTAATCAAATCCCCTCTAACAAGAAAACTTTATTTACTTAGATAATCATTACTTTTTATTTCAAAATATTTGAATTCTCTTTTTAAAATGCTTTTATTGTTGCATCGTAAAAAATAACCTGGTAATCTTCATGCCTACCTATCTTCAAGGACCCTGTCTTCAAAGCCAAAGTGACCATCTTCCAACCTTTGGGAATAACAGCTGCTAACTGCTCTCAGTTTTGTCGCTCCATGCAACATGTCCTAGGCCACACAGAACTGTTTGTTCCAAGTTTCTTACCCTTCCTAGGGGGGCTGGACATGGTCAGTTGATGATACAGATATTGAAAGTTCCCTTTGATTCGGTTTTGCACAGCAAAGGGCCGTCCTAGCTCCTGAGCTCTATGTAGGGCTGAGGCTGAGCTCCAGGTACTGTCACGCTCTGCGTTAGCTTCCCTCTGCTCAGTCCTGCCTTACTACTTCACTCACAAGTTGCAGACCTTGAGAACACACCCCATATCCTCTGCAAACGACTTCTAACTAAGAGTCTGATTTCAGAAAACTCAGTAGAAGACACAATAGTATACTTTAGTTTCAGTGGAGAAAGAACACTATCTATGAAGGTTTGAGTGGTCATTAATCTCTGAATTTTTTTAAATAAATTTTATTTGTGATTGAAACCATCAAGCCTTGTGCTCAACAAAGTAAGATAATTAGAAAGTAAGGTTAGTAAGGGAGGCCAGTCTGTAGTTATAAAACAGTAACCTGATACATAATGACACATACTGTAAGAGTTTGCTTTTCTCCCATGAAAGAATAGATAGTGGGTCTTCTTGTGATGATTCAATATTCCTTTTATAGTGTACTCCTGGAGGCAGCAGCAGAAAGAAAGTGGGGAGTGGGTGATACCCATATCTCAAAACCACAACCTAAAACTTGCACATATCACGTCAGTTGATGTTGGCTTGGACTCATTTACCCTCATGAGAGGCTAGGAAACGTCGTCTAGGTTAGGGTCCGGGAAGAATAGGTCATGGATTTTTGGTAAGTTGCCAGAAGCCTTTACTAAACATATCACACTTTTGCAGAATGCCAATGAATGGATTCTCAAGGAACATGATCAAGCAAATGTATGTTTACCGAACTTTACTCAATCACATTGAAATGGACACAAATGAACTGACTTCAGAGAAGAAGACTCATTTTAAACCAAATTCAGGAATTTTTAAAACTTCATCACAGTATCATGTAGCTAGACATCATGGTTTTGAAAACATTGGAAAAGGACTCCTAGATATGTAAGCTCAAAGAAAAATATATTCTGCAATACTCACTAACTAGGAATTTCTTTAAATCTTCTAGGAAATTAATTGTGCTCAAAATCCAAATAAAATTTCAAATAATATTTGGAGAACTGACAAAATGAGTCTTCATTTGGAATAAATGACACTAGCTGGTAAAATATTGAAAATGAAATGCACTTAAGGAAAATGTGTTCTTCCAGATAGGTGTGCTACAAAATAATTAAAACATTGTGGTACTGCAAAAATAATTGTGAGGTAAACTAATACCTAGAAGAGTGACTCATACATGATAGGTACTTAAGAAATAGTTCTTTAATGGATGAATCGATTAAATGATGAGTAATAAAAGAGCCAGAGACTAATAAAATTATAAATATTCATTTATCATAATTGTAGCACTTCAAATAAGTGTGGTAAAGATGAGTTGTTTAATAAATATTGATAGGAAGCATTAGTTACTTGGAAAAAATAAAGTCTGCACTGTCTTAGAAGCAACCAACTCAAATGCATGTAATTTGCAAATATTTTACTTTACTTTTACCAAATAAATAAAATCAGACTATTGAAAGAAGCTGGAAGGTTATACTGTCCATCTTCAACACTCCATATTAGAAAAAATAGATTTTTTTTGTGGTACTGGGGATTGAGCCCAGGGGCGTTCTACCTCCGCGCTACACCCCCAGCCCTATTTTTTTATACTTTATTTTGAAACCGGGTCTCACGAAGTTGCGGAGGGCCTCACTAGGTAGAGAGAGAGAAAGAGACAAGGAGAGAGAGAGAGAGAGAGAGCTGAGGCTGGCAGCGAACCTGGATCCTCCGATCTCCGCCTCCCAAAGTACTGGGATTACAAGCATGCGCCACCACGCCCGGCGAAAAAATAGATTTTTAAAAAGGTTAGCTTTATCAAAAGGCTAAACAATTTAGTAGAATAAACAATTTAGTAGAGAATCATAATCGAATTCAATGCTATTTTCTAGGAGAGTTGTATACATATAGGGCCTTCGGTGGGGGCTCAAATATAATTCCTTTACATTCTCATCCACAGAGTTATTAATGGAGAATGGAATTAAAAGGTAATTATGCCGGGCGTGGTGGCGCATGCTTGTAATCCCAGTACTTTGGGAAGTGGAGACCGGAGAATCCGGGTTCGAGGCCAGCCTCAGCTTGCTCTCTCTCTCTTTCTCTCTCTCTTTCTCCCTGTCTCTCTCTTTCTCTCTACCTAGTGAGGCCCTCTGCAACTTCGTGAGACCCGGTTTCAAAATAAAGTATAAAAAATAGGGCCGGGGATGTAGCACGGAGGTAGAACGCCCCTGGGTTCAATCCCCAGTACCGCAAAAAAAAAAAAAAAGGTAATTATGCTTGAAATCTTGAAGGCATAGATATTTCCCATCTTCAAAAAATCTCCAATAACAGTAATTTGACAATATTTTTAACAGAGTGAGACAGTCTTAGGGTTTAATAATATACATGTCTTCCAAACATCTAAACACCATTTCATTTACTGTAGTTTTAGCCCTTTTCTTTCATATTCTTCTTAGAGTAATTCAAGACAAATTCTATAGATATTATTGTTTGGAACTTTAATGGAAATTTAGAGTTGGCAAAAGGTGTACATTTTAAAAATAACATTAAATTATTTTGACTCTCCATTTTTTTATTACAAGTCTAAGAAATGATACTGTCAAAGGAATGGACCTTGTTCAGGGATTATATTGCTATAAGGAGGTTTAAATCATTTTCTGTGAGTATTCAGAATAGCCCTGAAACACTTGTTCCTGGGATTTAGGAGTGTAGATGTGCCTGGTGCCCTGCTCTGCTCCCTGTCCTGACTTGTGCATTCATGTCCCAGCTGTTGTGAGTTCTGGTTCCTAACAGCTTAGATTCACCCATCTCCTGAGCATTGCTACCTGGCCTGGGAATGATTGGAAAATGACACTCTCTCCACAAAGGCTAGTTTACTTCTAGTGACTGACCAGTACTGGGGTACAAAAGGTTAGCACCTTACCCGGGTGGGACATTGCATTACCATCCATACTCCAGCTCTCACCCCGGGTCAGACTGATTATGGACTTCTGCAGAGCCTTATCTTTGCCCAGGTTTCTTGTATCCCTCACCCCTTGTGTATTTCACCTGAGTCGCTCCTTCTGATATTAGGCAACACAAGTTGGGACAAGGAGTGAGTGTGGACCTCACAGAGAAACTGTTTTACTTTGAACCATAAACAAAGATAAAAAAGAAACCTGTTATTTGAAGATATGATGTCCCTCTGCTCAGATCATGTTGTCACATCAGTCTTAGTCCACCTAAACCATAAATAGCTTCCTAAATTTCTTCTCTTTATTATATCCTAGCTATGACATATGTAAATAGACAGTTCTTATCCCCATCTATTTATTCACCCTACTTATCTATGATGCTATTGGTTTTATTTATAGTTGTTTCTTTTTTTTTTTTTTTTTTTTTGGTACTGGAGATTGAACCCAGGGGCATTCTACCTCAGAGCTACATCCCCAGCCCTTTTTATTTTTTTGTTTTAAAACAGGATATCACTAGCTTTCTGAGAGTCTTGCTATGAGCTGAGACTCTCCTTGAACCTGCAATCCTCCTATCTTCCTGTCTCAGCCTCCCAAGGACTGTGATTACATGTGTGCACCACCACGCCCATCTTAGTTGTTTTTTTTTAAGCATCAATTTCTCATATAGAAGTGAGTTATGGCCAAATCATGGCTTCGTGACCCACCAAGCAGAGAAGCAATCACAGCACTCGGCCTGGTCGGCCAAGGAGTGGGTCTCTGCAATCTCATGGGACAGGAGTACTGTATTGTAAAGACCACATAAAAAGGGGCATTGAGGCAGCCAGTCACTCACTTCTCTATTCAGTCATACACTCAACAAGTGTGTGCCAAACATCTGCTGTGTACCAAGCACTTTGCTAGGGCTGGAAATGCATGTATTCCTGACTGAACAGTATACTTTGCCTTTAAAGAACTGAAATTCTACTGAACAAAAAAGAACATTTCTCCAGTTAATTGATAAATGTTATAGTTTTGTGATAGTAAAAGCAGGAAGTGCTCCGTACCTCATAGCAGAGTGCAGAGTCATCTACGTCAACATCCAATGCATCGCTCCCCAGGAGATGAAACAGCCTGAGATGTGAGGTGTGGGTCACAGGTAGACATAAGACCTGAGATCAGGACAGGAAGCTCCAGACGGGAGTTCGTGAGTGAAAGTCTGGAAGCAAAAGACATTTAGAATACTTAAGGGTGTGAAGTTCAGTCTAACTACACATGGAAAAAGGAGCATGAGAAACGAGATAGAGACTAGAAAGGAAAAGAGGCGACAGATCACAAACAGCCCTATGCCATTCACAATTGAGAGAACAAGATCTTTCTCCCCCCTCATCTTTGAGTTGGGTAGCAATAAACTCCTCCTCTTTTCATGGTTACATAGCTTTCAGAAAACAAGTGATATTGCGATTTACTATAAGGTATATATTCATCTTTTGGTCAGTGGCAAAGCAGGAGATATGAAATTAGCATTTTTCAGAGCCATGGACACTACAGCCACCTCTGTGGTATCTCAACTCAACCATCCTTGGCAGATGCACTGCCACAGTGCCGCCGCATCCTCATAACAACTCACATCCATGTAGCTCTTTGACATTTATAAATGTTTTCATTTATTTTCTTGGACTAGCCCACACTTTCGTACTAGATGCTAAAAACCACATAGGTTGATTCCATTGACATTTCCTAGGAGGTGGGTCAGAGAGGCAGTATCTGAGGACTTTATCACAAAAATTTAGGGGTAGGAGAAAATGAGAGTAAACACCTTCAAATGACTTTTGTAAATTAACAACTTAACAGGATTGACTTTGGACAACATCCCAGTCTCCAGATTCCATGTCTGAATCTCATTCTATAGCACCACATCCTCCACATGTCTGTCTCAGTTCCTCCCATGGCTTCAGGTCTTCAAAGGTAGAGGTCTGTATTAATACTTAAAATTTCATTGAGAATCATTGGTTTCTGAGGCATGGTATGTATATCTAAATCCTGTTGTTAGAGAAAAATGCTTAATGGATGAATGACCCTTTCTTGCCAAAGAAAAAGAAAAAAAAAGGAGAGACTCATGATTTTAAAGGTTCAATTCTGAAATTTTGAATTTTTTAGTTCATTGACAATGTATAAATTATACTAAGAAATAAAAAGTAGTAAGCAGGATAATTTCAAATATAAAATTTACTTCAAACAGAAAACTAATGATGTTTATCTGTCACTTGTGTTCAATGGAATTGATGACCATGTGTCTATATTATCACAGCTGAATTATCAAATAAACTAAAAAGGCATGGGGAGGGGGAAACAAAGTGTCTGTTTCAGCGCCTGGCAAACATCCTATTTTCTGGTAGATGAAATAGGTTTTGTTCTGATCATCTTTTCTGATAGTGATAAAACCTTTTGATGTTGTTGTTTTGGTTCATATTCTGTAGGAAATTAAATGTATTATTTGAGAAAATGTTTAAAGGTCTCACATTTTTCAGATGTTGCTTAAGATTTTTTTCATGGCATGTAATATTTAGAAACTTTGATGCTTGGAATCTATTTCCTTTGTAGTAATCATGAAAACTCCATTACTTTGTGCAAGTCCACCACAGAACTTTGATGTTCCCTTTGATGACATTTCTTTTTCTGAGTAGAGAAAAAAAGCAGAGAGGAGTGACCCAACATGTGACCAGAGAGCATTCTTTTCAGTAGCCCAGAGGACACATACTCTGAAGACAGACCTGAAATAAGAAAGCTTCCTTTGAGGTGCTCAATCATCGGAGGCTAATACCCAATTTTATCCCTTGTACCCTCATTCTTTTCTACGATCCTGCAGTCCATTATTCCTGTGACTAGCCAGACTTGGGCCCTAGAAATCTAGTCACTGTTAAAAAGTTACTGCCTCTCCCACAGGGAATTTGATTTTTAGATCAAAAGGTCTCTCTATTTTCACTTTCTACTGTATGTATTGCTTGAAATTTGGTGGGTGTAATGAATTTCATAAGGAGAAAAATGAAAACATGTTTCTATTTTGTGTCAACTAGGTATTTTGGGGTGAACTTTGAAAGACTTAATTGTAGAAAAGATCAATGGGAAACTTCATGGGGAAAACTTCATTATTCTGTTCTATCCCAATTCATTTGTCCCCTGAGAGTCAGTGACAGAAGAGAAGAGACATTAGGAATTTCTGACAGAGGGAATTTAATGCTGTGGATTGGTTACACAGGTGATAGAAGAATTAAGATGCCAAACCGGGCTGGAAAGGTAAGATGGTGCAATAGTCAATCTAGGTTGTCAACTTGACCTGATCATGACACACCCAAGATCATGTGACTTTGGGTGTGTAACAGCAGATTAAACAGAAAGCCCTGCCCTGAATGTAGGCAGCAGGATTCTGATAGGTGCAGGACTTAGATAAAGAGGGAGAAGCCGCATAGAGAGTGTGCGACTCTTTCTGAGGAAAACCCATCTGCTCTCGCCTGAGATTGTCGGCCGCTGGCTTTGCCGTTTCTCTGAAGAGCTTCTTGATCTTCTCGGCCTCCAGCCCTTTGAACTGAAACTTCACCATCGTTTCTCCGAAGAGCTTCCTGATCTTCATGTCTTAGACTGGGACTGAATTAGTGGTTGCTCCGATCCTAAGACTCCAGCTCTTAGACCGCTCGACGAGCTACTGGTTCCTCTGACTCTCCACATGCAGTCAGAACCTAGGACTACATTGCTTCAAACTGTAAGCCCATCTGATAAATCCCTTTTTCAAATATACTCATTCTGTGAATTCTGTTAATCTAGTGAACCCTGTCCAATACAGATGGTGACTAATAATGGCAGAAGTCACACCCACTCCACAATGAAGGCAAAAGGGAATTGTTGGTGTGATCTGAGCTCAGAAGCTGAAATGGTCCAGCAAGAATGAGTGAATCAGGCCCAGGTTATTTCTTGATACTTAGGTCCAGAAATATCACTTTGGAAAAACTAACAGTCTAACCAACTAGCAGCAAGTATAGAACCAGCCCCCCAACAAATAACAGACCAGATAGTAGGAGATGCCCAGAGGTGAGAATTATTATTACAAGAGCTTCAGGGTCCTCAGCTACTGCAGGAAGTGCCTCCAAACAGAAAGAGAAAGGAAGAGATACTATTCCCACCCTGTAAAGACCAGTAAGATTTCTCATGTCAAAGTTGATTTTAATCCAGATGGTTTTGGAGTCTGGGTGACTCAGCTTGGAGGGGTCAGGAAACCTGTGTTATAGAAAATAATAGGGGAAGAGTGAATATCTTATGTTTAGCACCTTCACAGCAAAGCCTGCCATGGGGATTCTTGTGCAGGTAATTTATTTGAAGAGTGTTTTGGAGTTTTTGTTTTTGTTTTTGTTTTTGTTTTTGTGGTATGGAGGATTGAACCCAAAGTCATACTACCTCTGAGATACACCCTCAGCCCTATTAATTTTTTATTTGGAATCAGGTTCTTAGTAGGTTGCTGAGAGTCTTGCTAAGTTGCTGAGGCTGGCTTCAACCATGAGATCCTCCTGTCTCAGCCTCCCGAGTAGTGGGATTACAGGTGTGTGCCACCAAGCCCGGGTCTGGGTTTTGAAGAGTGTTTTTAAAGGAGATTGAGGGAGAGGCTAAGTAGAATAGGGGAAGGGAGGGTGAAAAAAAAGTAAGGAAGTAAGCAAGAATATGGACACAACTGGATGCTAACCTTTCTCTGCTTCTCTAACCCACCTTAAGGCAGGGGCCATACCTTTCATCCCTGACAATCACTCACTACCTGAGGTTTGTGCAGGAATTACAGCAGCTCCCAATTGACTGAGGGATGTTCCCAAGGAAGGGGCAAGTTATGTGTTGTCAGCACTCACAGTAAGTGGCGTGTGCCTGCACTGCCAGTAGGGGGGATCTGGACAAAAAGCTCTGAGCACACCCAGCTGAGGGCAAACAGCCAAATAACTGGTACCACCAGGCCTGGAATTACAGCAGAATGAAATCAAGGGAGATCTGAAAACCTTGGAAATGCATGAGGTGATTGGAGTTAGTATTGAATTAACTAATGTATTAGGAGGAAAGTGCATTAGAAAGAAAAGAAATTTCATTAGAAAGAAAACACTGGAAAGTCATTACTCACAGTAAAGAAAACATAGTGACTGATTTAGAATGAAGATATTTTACTCTTCTGCAAAGAGATAAGTTGTTTTGCTGCCAAATTATTTTAACTTCTGAGTTTGCTCTATCTATCCAAAAATGTAAATATGATGTCATCATAGACATCAGTGCTCATGAGGCATGTTAATAATTTTAGAAAGTCATAGATCATGGCATAGTTTCTATATTGCTGATATGTGGTAATTTGTGGCAACACAAATTTATTATCTTGCAATTCTATAGGTCAATGTATGACACCGTTCTTGCTGGGCTGATGTCAGTCAGTCTGGTTTCTCTGGAGGTTCCATGAGAAAATCCATCTCCTTGCTTTTTCCAGCTCTTACAGGCCCCACGCATTCCCCCAGGTGATGGATCGCTCCCTTCATCCATCAGCAGTGTCACATCTTTCTTATCCTTCTTCTATTCCCTTTCTCTCTCTCTCTTGCATGCGTGTGCGCCATGACTGGAAAAGTTTAACTCTTTTAAGGCATGTGATTATATTGGTTCTACCTGGATAATCTACAATAATTCACCTATCTTGAGGTCAGCTGATTCCTTTTCAACATGTTCACCATTTCTGTTGACATCTCTGAGAGAGGGGCTATTGCTTTGTTTACCACTCATGGAGGAGATAGTCTCCAGCTACAACCGGTATTCTCCAGAACTTAATTTATAATGAACTCATTGTTTTTTGTTGTTGCTGTTGTTGGTTTTTTTTTTTTTTTTTTTTGCAGTACTGGGGATTGAACGCAGGGGCGTTCTACCTCCGCGCTACGCCCCCGGCCCTATTTTTTATACTTTATTTTGAAACAGGGTCTCACGAAGTTGCGGAGGGCCTCACTAAGGAGAGAGAGAGAGAGAGAGAGAGAGAGAGAGAGAGAGAGCTGAGTCTGGCCGCGAACCTGGATCCTCCGGTCTCCGCCTCCCAAAGTACTGAGATTACAAGCGTGCGCCACCACGCCCGGCTTGTTGTTGTTTTTAATTTCATTCCCAAGTGGAGATTTGCAAGACATTGTGAAAACCTCAGAGAAACTTCGAGTGTTTGTAATCACTAACTTTAAAATTACCATCTCTCTGCTGCTACAATTCATAAAAAGTTTGGATCAAATGTGCCTCTGAAAACTTCTGGACATAAAGAACATTGTGAACCTTTTTTTTCTTTCACATTATTTTCTCATTTATTTCTTATCTAAATGCATGAGATAGGTGTTATTTTTATTCACAACATGCAGATAAAGATCCTATATTTACATTTCTAATTAATTTACCTCACAAAGTATATTTTGGGAATTTCTAATCCTTTCTAATTCTAATTCTTGGCTTTTTTCCTATTCTTTTTGTAAACTGTGATGTCATCAATAAGATTATTTTGTTTAAGGTCTGTTTTATCCCACTGGAAGGTAAAAATGTTTGAGGCTGACTTTTCCTTTTCTTTTTTTCTATTTATTTATTTATTTATTTATTTACTTACTTACTTATTTTGTGGTACTGGGGACTGAATCCAGAGGCATTCTATCTCTGTGCTCTACCCCCAGCCCTATTTTATTTTTTGCTTGGAAACAGGGTCTTACAAAGTTGCTGAAAGCCTTGCTAAGTTGCTGGGGCTGGCTTTGAACTTGCAATCCTCCTGTCTCAGCCTCCCAAGTACTGAGATTACAAGCGTGTGCCACCACAGCCAACTGACAGTTTGCTGTTACAGATGGTGTTCGCTGCTGTTCCCCCAGCACAGCACCTAGAATAACATCAGTTGCCTTTTTTTCTGCCCTCCACTGACACTCAGAGATGACAAATGCAAAGACTGAAGCTGGTGTTGAGTTGCAGAAGCCAAGGGAAGTGAAAATGATCCTTCCGCATTGAAGATAAGCCAATGAAACTGCTTTATGGCCCTGTCGCTTAGGAAACAAGAGGGAGAAACCAATGGTCCAACACTCAGCCTGACATACAGATCCCTGTTTTAACATCGACATCACAATGAAGGTGAAGATATAAATATATGTATAGGAATGTATCCCATTTATGTGAATAGTGAAAAATTTGTGGGCTGAGGAACATGTTAAACATTTTTAATAAGTGATAGTTTAAAATTGTTGTATTTATTCCACAATAGCTAATTGTTTCCTAGTCATTATTTTGTAAGGGAGTCCTTAGTAGATATATCATTTGAAATTTGATAGGTCCTACTAGACATTTGTTCACGAATATTTAACAAGGGCATTCTATGAACCAGGCATCATATTAAGTCAGACACAAAGGGCATGAGAGGGGAGGAAATCAGTCCATTTTCACTTTAATATGACTTCTAATGACTTATAAAAGATGCCTCTTCTTTATTATTCCAGGTTCTTTGGTGAGACAAAGCCAGTAGAAGATATGGATATAGATTAAATCTAGGTATAGATAGAAATAAAGATATATGAGACTGGAAATGGCTCACATGATTATAGAGATTGAGAAGCCCCATGATAGGTAGTTTGAAAGTTGGAGACCTAGGGAAGCTAATTGCATGGTTTAGTCCAAGTCCAAAAGATTCAGAACCATTGGCATAATGGGCAGAGGCAGAAGACCTGAGAACCTGGTGGGCTGCTGGAGCAAGTGCTAGAGTCCAAAGGCTGCAGAACCTGGAGTTCTGAGGTCCAAGGGCAGGAACGAGAGAATATGCCTTTCCTCTGCCTTTTTGTTCTAAGAAGGCCCTCAGCAATTGTTTGGTGCCTGCCTACATTGGGTAAGGGAGGATCTTTCTTATTCAATCCACAGATTCAAATGCCAATCTCTCCTGGAAATACCCTCACAGACACACCCCAAAAAATGCTTTACCAGCTATTGGCATATCCCTTAATCCAAACAAGTTGGCATCTAAAATTAACCATCACACCCTCTGCTGAATTTTTATCAAGTTTTCCCCCCTTCACATTGAGAGGAACAGGAGAACTGGCCAATTCTCCCCACTAGCTTGAAAATCCCTTTGAGTGTCAGGATCATAGAAAGTTTGTGGCAGAGCTGCCACTGAAAGCATGCAGTGCCATTCCTTTTCACAGAGAGTTGATAGGTATTACTTAAGAAATGTTATTTTAGGGAGGGACGATGGTGACTGAAGGAGACACCACATCGCGATCACTCTGAGACTCAGATCTCAATGGCTGTGAGAAGCAGCTTCTTCACAAGACAAAAGTGGTGAGAGATTGAACTACATGAAGGATTTGAAGCACAACAGAAGCAAGGCTGGAGGATGGAACAGGGGACAGGGGAGAGCTCCAGATGCCTTACCTAGGGAAGGCTGTGGCGACAGCAGCAGCGGTGCCATTTTGACCAGGCCGTGCCAGCGACTGCTAGCATTGCGGCTCCCGCAGACCGCTAAAGGGGAGGCTGGGGACCTGTTGTAAATCCAGCAACTGCAGAGCATCAGTGGCAAAGGCAGCAGCAGCTCGCTCCACACCCCATGGAGACCCAGGCGGTGGCAGCAGTGCCATCTTGGCCAGACCACAAAGCAGGAGGCCAGTGACCTGTTATGAATCCAACAACTGCAGAGCACTGGCAACGAAATCAAGCAGCAGCTCACTCCATGCTCCACGGTGACTCGGGCAGCTGCTGCATTGTGGCTCCCACGGCCACCAGCAGGGAAACCAGTGACCTATTATGGATCCAGCAACTGCAGGGCACCAGTGGCAAGGGAGAGGGGTGGATCAGGACCTCCCTTCGAGGGAGAGAGTGCCTGGAGACCTCACCAGAGCCTGCAGCGGCCGGCTGGACCCATCCCCTCCTCCAGAGATTAAGAACAGTGCTCAATGAGACCATAAGTTAACGAGCTGCCCAGGGGGAGATCACCCAGTGCAGCCACAGGGACTCAGTGGCAAGCAATAGACTTGCGGGGTCTGAGATTTTGTGGATCAACCCAGTGGAGATGGGAGTGGCATCTGCTGTAAGACACAGCAGAAAGCATGGATCAGCAGACAGTACCCTGCGATGTTCCTGTGGGACACACTTACAGCCTGCAGGTCACAGCACCCTTGTAGGGTTTCCGAGGATCGCCACAAGACACACATTTGGGTACCCAGGGAAATAATCAGACCAATCCAGCCTTCTCTGTGGAAAGCATCAGGCTCCGTGTTTGCACATAGTCGTGTCAAAGCAACAACCGCTTCTTCTGTAGGAAAAGAGAGACACAGGCCCAGGGTCCCTCGCTGGTGACACCCGCCATATGTGTAGACAAAGAGACATAGGGACAGGCCCAGTAGAGAACACAGAGACCCATGCCTGCAGTGGGAGGGGCACCAGCGGCACTGGGCACCTGCAGTCAGAGAGAGGCACCAGGCAAGGGTCCCAATCACTGAAAGAGACCAAGAATTGGGCCTGAAAATGTACATTTTGCTATAGTATTCTGAGCAAGTGAGAATGCTTGAAATATGCTCAAGAACCTACTATAATAGGTAGACCTTAACCAGCTGAAAGTATCCACGCAGACCCGGGAAGGTGGCAGAGCCCAACTTCTCTGTACTTGTATATTTGTAGGACTAGTTTTTGGTTTTTGTTTGTTTGTTTGCTTGTTTGCCTATACTTTTCCCCATCCCTTTTGCCAGTTTCTTCCCTCTTTCCTATCTCCTCTCTTCTCTCCATCCCTTTTTTTTTCTTTCTTTGCCTTGTACTAAATCCATTTTGTATCACTATACCTAAATACTATACACTGGCTACTAGAATCCTCCTTTATTTTCACTACCCCTAAATCTTTATTATATATTACCTTACTATACTCAAACTCTTATTCTACTCAATTCTATTCTCTACTTTACCCTATGCTTGCATTCCTTACATTAGCTCCTTTCTTCTCACTCACTCTTCACCATTGAATTCAACACAACATGCCCTTGTATATACCAGCTGACTCCTCTAAAACCCTACGGCTGAGATTAGACCAAATAGGTGAACCACCAGAAAGGACTGCCAGACACTAAGGACAAATGAACCACAGCTGACAGATGGAACCACCCAACAGCCCACACATTGAAGTTTAAAAAATGCACAGGGCATAAACTGTCCAGCTCACACCTCTGAGTCTACTCCCTATTAAGGAGGTGACAGACAGGTTCCCGGACCTTAACACCTGGAACCCATCAACATCACCATTAGAGCAGGCAGAAGGAACCCTAGAGTAACTGCAACCCAGTACTGACGATCTACAGGCAGAACAGCAGTGTAGGAATACAGGGCATAGATTTCAAAGGGTAATACACAACAACAAAGAGCTGAGAATAACCATGAAAGTTCCCCTTAAAAACAGGAACAAGACAAGGATGTCCACTGTCACCACTCCTTTTCAATATAGTACTAGAGACTCTAGCCAGAGCAATAAGGCAAGAGAAGGAAATCAAAAGAATGCAAATAGGAAAAGAAGAACTGAAAACTCTCTATTTGCAGATGACGTGATATTATACTTAGAAGACCCAGCAAACTCAGCCAAAAGGCTTATAGAACTGATCAACAAATTCAGCAAAGTGTCTGGATACAAAATCAATCTTAAAAAACCAAAAGCTTTTCTATATTCCAACCACAAATCCACTGAAAAAGAAATCCAGAAAACATTTCCACTCACAATACCCCCCAAAATAATAAAATAGTTAGGAATAAACCTAACTAAGGATGTAAAAGACCTCTACAAGGAAAATTATAAAACATTGAAAAAAGAAATTGAAGGTCTTAGAAGATGGAAAGACCTCCCATGCTCTTGGATAGGCAGAATAAAAATCATCAAAATGGCCATTCTTCCAAAAGGGATCTACAGAGTCAATGCAATACACATTATCTTGCTAAGGTCATTCTTCACAGATACAGGAAAATCAGTCCATAAATTCATTTGGAACAACAAAAACCCAGAATAGCCAAAGTAGTTCTCATCAACAAGAACCACGCAGAAGGCATCACAATACCTGACTTCAAACTATACTACAAAGCCATAGTAATAAAAACAACATGGTATTGTCACAAAAGCAGACACATAGACCAATGGAGCAGAATAGAAGACTCAGAAAAACTTCCACACACTTTTAGCCAATTGATTTTTGAAAAAGGAGCCAAAAACATACACTGGAATAAAGATAACCTCTTCAACAAATGGTGTTGGCAAAACTGGTTAACCACATGCAGAAAAATGGAAATAAACCCCACTTTCTCACCCTGAAGAAGAGTTGATTCAAGATGGATCAAAGACCTAGAAATTAGACAAGAGACCTTGCAGCTACTTGAAGAGGGCATAGGCCCAATTCTTCAACACATAGGCACAGGCAAAAACTTCCTCAACAAGACCCCAAAGGCATAAGACCTTAAAAAGAGGATCAATACATGGGATTGCATTAAACTGAAGAGCTTCTGTGCAGCAAAGGAAACTATCAAGAACTTCAACAGAGAGCTGACAGAATGGGAGAAGATTTTTGCCAGCTACTCCTCTAATAGAGGACTAATATCTAGAATATACAGAGAACTCAAGAAACTCACTGCTAAAAATCAAACAACCCAATCAAAATATGGGTAAGTTAACTAACTAGGCACTTCACAGAAGAAGAAATACAAATGGCCAATAAATGTATGAAAAATGTTCAATATCATTAGCAATCAGAGAGATGCAAATCAAAACGACCCTGAGATTTCACCTAACCCCAATTAGAATGGCAATCATTAAATACACAAGCAATAGCAAATGCCGGCAAGGATGTGGAGAAGTAGAAACTCTAATACACTTGTTGGTGGGATTGCAATTTAGTGCGACCACTTTGGAAATCAGTGTGGAGGATCCTCAGAAGACTAGGAATGAACCTACCATTTGACCCAGCAATACCACTTCTAGGCATCTACCCAAAAGAATGGAAACCAAACTACTAGACTAATTCATGTGTATCTATGTTTATAACTGCACAATTCACAATTGTCAAACTATGGAATCAGTCAAGATGCCCATCAACAGATGAATGGAATATAAAACTATGGGATATGTACACAATGGAATTTTTTGCAGCTGTAAAAAAGAAAAAAATTATATCATTTGCAGGGAAATGGATGGAATTAGAGAACATTATGCTAAGTGAGATTAGTCAGTCACAAAAAGTGAAAAGTCAGATCCTCTCCCTAATATGGGGAAGCTAGGGAGAATAGGGCATAGGAGGGACTCCAGACAAAGATGGAGAAAACTCTAGATGAGTAAAGAAGGAGACCTAACTGAGGGAGATGGGAGGGGGGAAGAGGAAAACACCCTAATGCACAGGACGTACATACACAAAATTATCAGAGTCAACTACTGAGCAGGAGAAGGAGAAAACGGGGACAGAATGGGGGTGGGAATTGGAGGAGGGTTAATTGACTGATGTGTGCATGTATACTTCTACCACCCTGAAACTCATCAAGATGTATGATTACGATGCACCAATAAATTTTTAAAAAATTAAAAAATGAAAGTAGTTTGTAGACAGTGTTTTCAATAACTTAATAAGAATATTTGCCAAGTCAATGACAATGACTGAGATATTTTAATTTGAAGGAATGATTTTCTACATGAAAGCCATTCCTTTACCTGTTGTCAGCCAAGGTATCACAGTCCACTTATTTGAGGACATGGGGAATAAAGGAGAATATTCCAGCAGCCATTTATAAAATGAAACATTCCTCTAAGAGAGGACATCAAAGTAATAATTATATATATAATTTTTATATATAATAATTATATATATATATAATATATATATATTATATGTATACTGAGAATTGAACCCAGAGGCATTCTACCTCTGATCTACATCCCAGCCCTATTTTACTTTTTATTTTTGAAACAAGTTGCTGAGAGCTTATTAAGTTGCTGAGGTGGCCTCGAATCTGCAATCCTCCTGTTTTAGCCTCCCAGGTACTAGGATTACAGAAGTGCACCACCAAGCCCAGCTGGTGAATCACATTCTGATGGTGGGGATCTCCTGTTGCCTTACTGACTTCATCTCCTTCTATTGATGTCTTATCCATTCCTCTCCAACCAGATTGGATTTATTGTTGTCTTTAAAATAAGATTCTATCTGAGAACATTAACACTTCCTGTTCCATTTTCTTGGACTTCTGTCTCCCAAGATATCAGCATGTGTTACTCCCTCTCCTTTTACAGAACATTAATTAGATGTCTCCTCCTCAAACAAGTCTTTCTGGCCACCCTTCATAATATTTCAATGCCACCTTTAACCTTAAATTCTGTATCCTTTTCTTATTTTTCTCTGGAATATTACTTACTATCCATACTATTTGTCCTCCCCCACTAGAACTTAAGATTTTGAAGCAATAAGAGTTTGGTTATTTGTCCAGGATGTATCCTAGTATGTAGAACATTCCTGAGCACTCAATAAGTATTTGTTAAAAGAATGAATTGCAATGACATGTAATTTAATTTCAGAATTACAGTAAGTAGCTTTAGTACATTACTAGACAATTCTTAAGGCTATGATCTCTTGGATAGCACATTCTCTCTCCCTCTCTCTCTCTCTTTCTCTCTCTCCTCTCCCTCTTGAAAATATTTTTTTTTTACTTTGCAGATCTAGAGAACCTGGTAAAAGGTAGTCATTTAAGTGTTTGTTATGTTTAAAGTTAGTTATAACACCTCTGGAAGGCAAGGGAAAAATTATAGTTAAATAAATCTATCATAACACATCTTCTGGGTCTGGGGCCTCTGATTTTATGTGATAATTTACAAAACGAGATGCATGTTTACTACAGTTGGTGATTTTGCAGGGAGGAGAAACTTGGGAAGATAGTTAAGTCCCTTCCTAGTAAGAGAGCATTAATTATACTCACTTGTATTTCATACAGCCTCACTGTATACAGAATAAGGAAGTATGCCAAAAAGAAAGCATAAATACCAAGAAAATACTATTCCTCTCTAAACAGTATCACCGTGTGTGGGAGGAAGTTCTGGAAAAAAAATAAATGGTCACTAACTTAATCTAATCCAAATCTTGATGGTGTAAGCAGAAAATATAGGTGTTTTTTAAAAGCCCTGCCCCAGAATAGCATGCTTAAAGGTCACTTTGATTTTATTACAGCCGTTCACTGTCCTTCCTGAGTGCCTAAGGAAAGCCATTTCCTGTTGGTAGCCCTCCTTATTTAAACTGCACCAACATAGCAGCACTTTGTGCCAGCTCTCAGGTCTGCTGCTTGAATGTGTAGCTAATGTTGAACTGCCCTGCTCAATTCTGATCATACTTTCCATGTTTCTCACATTGTCTACATATCAACACATCTTATAACAACAAAAATTAAAAGGCAAAAGAAATCTGGAAAGTTCTTCAAAAACTATATATGCTGAGATAATAGTGCTAGGGGAAATTGATGGATTTTATTTTATTTTTTCTTCTAGGTCTATTTCTTTTATCCCCAATACTCTAAGCACACACATAAACTTAGTTCCTTTATGCTCATCCCTTAATAGGGACAATAAGTGTAGGAACTTCTTAAGTGTAGGATTCAATATGGAACAGATCAGTAATATTGCAGTTGAATAGCAGCCGGGCGTGGTGGCGCACGCTTGTAATCCCAGTACTTTGGGAGGCGGAGACCGGAGGATGGCGGTCGTGGCCAGCCTCAGCTCTCTCTCTCTCTCTCTCTCTCTCTCTGTCTCTACTTAGTGAGGCCCTCCGCAACTTCGTGAGACCCGGTTTCAAAATAAAGTATAAAAAAAATAGGGCCGGGGG